>WBMZ01014666.1:0-175000 GCA_013400975.1 Atrichornis clamosus
CCCACCCCCGCCTCGGTCGCGCGCGGGGGGTGGCGGCGAGTCCCGCCCCACCTCAGCCCCTCAGCCCGGCGCCATCTTGGCGTCTTAGCAAAAGCGGAGGGTTCGTTTGCAGACGCGCATCGCTTACTGCGCTGTCCCGCGGGGGAACGGGGTCGGGGCGTCAGGAGAAGCGGCGGGAGCTGCGCCTGTTTAGCCTAGAGAAGAGCAGGCTGAGAGGGCATTGTGTTAATACAATTCCTATGAGGAGCGGCTGAGGGGGCGGAGAAAAGGCTCAGGGGGGACCTTTTTGCTTTCTCCAAGTTCCTGATGGGAGGGTGCAGCCAGGTGGGGGTCGTGCCCTTCTCCCAGGGAACCAGTCGCCGAACAAGAGGACATAGTCTTAAGCTGCACCAAGGCAGGTTTAGGTTGGACATCAGGAAAAATCTCTTCACAGAAAGGATGGCTAGACATTGGAACGGGCTGCCCGGGGAGGCGGTGGAGTCACCGTCCCTGGAGGTGTTTAAGGAAAGCCTGGACGTGTCACTCAGTGCCATGCTCTGGTCGACATGGTGGGGTTCGGTCACAGGTCGGACTCGATCATCTCAGAGGGCTTTTCTAACCCAGTTGACTCTGTGATTCTGTAATGCAGAATAAATATCTCAAATGGAATTTAAGTATCTCAAAGGCGGATGGTGCAAGATTCTTTTCAGTGGTGCTCAGCGACAGGATGAGGAGCAACGGCCATAGACTAAAGCACAAGAAATTTCACCTCAACATGAGAAAAAACTTCTTTACATTGAGGGTGGCAGAGCACTGGAACAGGCTGCCCAGGGAGGTCATTAACTTGCCCTCTCTGGAGACATTCCAAACCCACCTGGATGCATTCCTGGATGCATTCCTACTGCAGGTGACCCTGCCTTGGCAGAGAGGTTGGACTGGATGATGTCCACAGCTCCCTTCCAATCCTAACAATTCCATGATTCTCTGGGGAAGTTGCTGGAGAAAGGGGCACACGCACCCAACGTGCATGTCATGTGCCTGGGGCTGTGCGGACAGATGGCCACAGCCACCCCTGCCCCAGCACCCACCCTGGGAGAGGCAAGGATGTGACTGAGGGGAAAGGGGATGGAGAAAATGTCAGAAATCCATGTTAAATAGGATCAAAATGGAGTGTGATGTGCAGAGATCCACCATGAGAGGTAGGTGGTGAAGCAGGACATCCTCCATGCTCCCAGGCTTTGTGAGGACTGGGACAGCACAGCCAGTAAGGCAGAAGGATTCCTTGGTAGACATTTCACAGTAACAAGGACAGGACAGTTTATTTCAAGTGCTCTGATGATAACATTTTGGACAAAACACTGTACTTGAGATTTTCTGAAACATCATTAGGACTGTGACTGTGTGTACTGAGTAACTTGCAGAGGCAGATACTTAAATATTGAAAGGCCAAAAAACACACAATCTCTCCACCTGGAAAGCTTTTCACTGTTGTACCTTGTGTAACTGGATAATGACAACTAAAAAACCCTACAAACTTAGAGTGAAAAAGAGGCAAATCAGTGTTGACAACAAACACAAAAACAGTTTCACCTCTCTCAAGCTGCAGCATGTGGAAACCATGTCGTAGCAATCCTGCTCACTGGGTAAGCTTTGCATGTGTGTTGTGCCTCTGCAAGTGTCCTAAAAAAATACCATCAGAACATGGTTCTGAGATGGATTTTTTTTTAAATTTAGTTTATTTTTGTATTTTCTTTCTTCATGGTATAAAACAGATCTAAAGGCAATGCCAAAGGTTGGATAGTATCCAACTATGAATTTGTTTTTGGAGATGAACAAAGAGACATCTCTGTTACACATGCACACGTACAGGAGCAGGTTAGGTTGTAAGGTGTATCTTAAATTCTGTGATAAATGTGAATGTGTTGCACTAATTCTCTTGGTAATTCCAGCAACTGTAGTTTGCATTTACTGCATCAGATTTGGATTCCTAAGTTGGAAGCTGAATTGCACAAGAAGGGTTAGTGAAGTGTTAAACACTGCATGTTTTGCTAATTGTTTTACAGATTTGATTTTCAAACTTTTTAACACCCCTTGAAACAAGGAAGAAAAAGAAGTGCTTACTATTGACTGGATATGTAATTTTTGTGAAGGTATGCAATCTTTTACATGCTCAGGAACCATTTATATTACATTCTCAAATAATTACTTTAAAGTGTAATTCTGTAACTGTAGGGTCACTGAGTGGCTGCTGTTGGATGTGTCTTTGCTGTTAATCTGAGAGGCTTTAGAACAGGTGTCCCTGGAAACAGCAGAGGTCTGCAATTTCTAGGCCTAGGAAAAGGAAAGAGTAACAAGTAAGTAGAAAGTTTTATTGAGAAATAAAAAATAATTTGACAGCTGGAGCATTACCTGGGATTCAGCTTGATGGGGTGTGTCTGAGTTTTCAGTTATTGGCATGGGAGACAATGCAAGAGAGTAATTCGCATTCTAAGAGATTAATTTTTTCTCCCCAAAACCAGCACAGATCTGTCTGGATTAAAGTGGAAAGTATCTTTATTAGGGAATTACTATTTTAAATGGCACTGTTGCTTCACCCTAAATCAATGGTTCATTAACAAATCAAGGTGTTACTTTAAACCAAGTAAAAAGTGAACAAATTTGAGCAACTGTGGAGTCAAGGTCTGGTGTATTTCCCAGATTGTATAAATCAATGTGATAGACAATCACAGCACACTTAATAATGATATTTTTTAGAGTAACTAAATTGGAAAACCATAAGAAGGACAGGGCTAATTAACCCTACAACTAAGGCAAAAGTTACGGTATTAGAAAAAAGCAGAATGCCAGTGTCTCCCCTCTCGAGTTCAAACTGAGGCTTCTGTAATTCAAGTATGATGTGCAATATTGCTTGTATTTTCTTTTTTAACTGTCAAGTAATTTTGGGAGATCAAATGTAATGGATCCCTTAGCATTGAAGTCAGCCCATATCACAGCCAGCATCGAGCGTGCCTTCCACCTCTGTTGCACCTGGGTCTGAAAAATTCCACTGCTGTCAGCATGGTGGATCATCATCAATCCCTGGGCTAATTCAGATTCTCAGTTAACTGGGGCACAGGAACTGAATTAAGAATAAACCTCACTGTTAATCATTATCCACAGCAACACAGTTTATTTTTATAACTTATTCCAGTTTTAAGAGCATACAACTGCCAGTGACACACAGGTTTTCCTCTATAGCTCTTTGGTTTACAGCACTAGGCTATCTGACATTCTGGTTTCTCTTCTAAGGTGCAGACACAATCTGTTACAGTTGCATGCATCCCATGTAACAACTTGGCTTGTCAAATTTACCAGTGAGACTGAAAAATGAAAAAATAGCAGCAAACACTGAAGTGTTTGTGTCCTGGACCAAATTTTAATGCTTAATCATCTCTTCAGCAACATCTACTTTCAAGCTGACAAATTTTGACAAACATCACAAAACATCAAGTAGTTGCAAACAGGATAAAAAATAAATCTTGCAGTAAGGGGCTGCCAAACTCACTCCAGGCCAAACTCCAGCCCTACAAGTCTGAACACACAAGGCAGACACTGAAGTAAAAGGAGCTCATACGGGTCACGGTAAGAACATGATTGCACACATTTTCAGGTAATCCAAGAGGCAACTTCATTTACACTGAAGTTTGCAGATGTGAATGGTGACTTTGGTCTTAAGTTCCAGAATAAGATAATTTACAGGGACTTAATTTTCAGAATGTTCTGGAAATCAGGCCCTTTTAAGGGTTCTGGTCTACACCCAAGAAATGAGGCTTCCAAAATGAAGTCCGATTGACATTGTGCACTTTAAGTTTATACTTACTGACATCAATAGCCAAAAATACCCAAAACATTTTAAATGTGAATAGGAGTAGAACAATGAGTAGAGGCAGCACATCAACCTTCATGAGGACAAAGCTGTAAAAATATTGAAGGGATTGAAGTAAGTCCTTTCATAGTTAGAAATATATAAAAATTTCAGCTACAATAATTTTTCATGATCTGTAACATAGAAGTATTTTGATCGGTTTTCTCCAAAGTTTCATCTAAACATTCTTTGCTTCAGGGCTAAAAACAGGAACTTAAAGCCTGCACCAATTTTCTATGCAAAAAATATACCATGGAGCTAAATAGGTATTTATAAAAGAAGTTACTTGTCATCTTGATTCCCTTTCAGACATCTAAACAAGCTAGTACAAGGTTAACTCACAACAAACAAGTCAAATGTGAAGTTTTAAGGCACGAATGAGTGTCATAGTATGAGAATATAACTATTTCACCTTAAGAGGGAACTGGCTTGCAGTAATAGATGGGTATAGAGCTGTTTGAATCACACAAGGAAGAAAAAGTCTTACTGTGAAAGGTATTTGTGTATTGAAGTATCTTGTTTGATTCATCAAGCTACACAGTTCTTCTCGTGCTTTGATAAAACTGAATTCCCGTCTACAAACAGCTGTCCTGTACCAGCTGAATCTTGAAATATGTGTGTTCTGCAAAAGGATTAGGGGTGGTTGCAGGTAGAGACACCCAAGCACTGCAGTCTGCACACACCACAGTGCAGGGTTTCTTGCTTGATAGGTGTTCTGTTCCTTTTCATGTCATTTTTCTAAGCGTATGTGCATGAGTGAATGAAAAATATTTCATATTACAACAGGTCACATTTGCTCAGGGAGGAATCTTGAGGAAGATACAAGATGCTTGTTGTCAACCAATCCTGCCTTACCAAAACACACCAGCTGCAGCCTGGCAGGCGTGTGCAGGCTGTGAGTACATTCTCAGGTGTGCTGTAATGATCTACCCAATTCCAACATCAGGTCCATGTGGTTTGGAGAGTCCTCAAAGCGTGGGACTTAGATTTATTTTTTAATTTCTAATTATCTTTTTGACTGTAATATGACAAATGATATTAAATGTTCATAGTTCAGGAAGGCTGTTTACAATATAACTCTGTTAATTAAAAATTAAAATAAAGAAATAGAAGTTTTTGGTGGAATAGGTAATAGCTGGATTTGTTCAGCTTCTCTGCTTATTCTTCCAGTGCTTTCCCTTAGTTCTAGAAGTTATGACATGTTCCCAGTAAAATGAAACATTATATTGCTGCAATGTAAGTCTCCACTTAACTCCTTTTGCCACTATTTGCTTTAAAAATGGCTTTAATGATAAATGAGAGGAAGTTGAAATACATTAGACTACTAGATTTGTTGAGAACCCTTGAGAACGCGTTTTACATACATCTATTTCATGCATAAAGTGCATTTATTTGCTTTCTAGACCATGATCCAAATCTATGGAACAAGTGCAGTTCCAGGGGCTTTGCACACAGTCCCTAGGCTTGTGTGGTTTAAGGAATCAAAAAAGGGCAGAAGGGTAAAAGCCAGAAAGGTATAAACTATTTCAGTTAGAGGAGTTTATATCCTGTTTGCTTACTAGCGAAAGTATGAAATAGCACAAAACCAGGAATAAACACAGCTTTAAAGTGGAAATACTTGAATTTTGTGCCCACTGTAGACATCAGAGGCCTTTGACACTGCCAAAGTCCTGTTCATTGTATCTGTGTGCCTCAAACCAGCACGTCCAGGTAAAAAAAAGAAATGTAACTGTCCCTGTTTAACACAGAATAAAACATACTCAGAAATAATGACCAGTGACTACTAACGGGAAAGGATCAGATTCTGGATTAGAACACAACTGGCTTATTAAATGTTCTAATTTTTTTCTTCTAAGGCAATTTGCATTCAAGTATACAACTTACTTGATAAAAATGAAATATTTTCTGGGCCTTGTTCTAATTAGTGAACTTTTCCTCCCATTGTTAGGGCTGCATTCTCCATGCTTACCTAACAATACCTTCTCTGTTTATTACGAGGAAAGTTTATGAAATGAAGCAAGTCACGCAACATCCTCTGGAAAGGATTCAATTTGATGCAAGATTTAGTGCTTGGGTCATTCAGAATAGATGGGAGCTCACAGTTATTGACGACCCTTCTACATCTAGGAAAAACCTTGTTGTGGGATGAGTTAAGTACGGGAGGCAGCTGCCTTGCGGGGCTGAGACACCTGTCACTACAGACCTTTAATCTCCCAGCTACTTTTACAGGATTAAACCCATCATCTTAAACTAGCGTGGAAATCAGCAAGAGGCAGTGTCAGAACGCAGGCAGTAGTCATGTTACCTCTGTGCTCTTCAGAGGAGGGGGGTAATTGATAACGTGGGGCCCTTACCATCTTGGGGTGTGGGTGCAGTAAACTACAGCAGTAAAGCCAAGGGAGGAGCAAGAAATACATCCCCTCAGTCAAGCAGCAGAACGCAAATGCTGAGTACCAGCCTTTTAGAGAAGCAGACAGGAATAAGTAAATTTGTCTTTTATCTAGGGACTTGGAGCTGGACATTCTCCCCTTTGTTTTAGGGAAGCTTCTGAGTCTAAGTTTACCTTTAGTCACATAAATGCCTGTTGCTACAGCATCTCACAAAATCAAGTCACATAAACCTAATTTATTAGGCTACATTATTTCCAGACAGGCCAGTCTTCTTAGTTCTCCTCCAAGTACTTCATCACACAAAGAATTGAGGAGTTGAACATGCATAGGAACTGTTCTTGCCACTTCACGATTGTCTGGTTGTTCAGGGATAGCATCATTTGTATAAACAAGGAAAATTAATGCTAGTTTAGGCACCTTTACCTCCTTTACCTTAGGCACCTTTACCTTCTTTACCTTCACCCTCTGTAAAATGTTTTTAAATGCAATGTTTACCTTGAGCTTCCACTTTCAGAAGTTACAAATGCACCTTTTACAAAGTGATAGGCTTAAGAAGTGACCCAATAGTTGCTTGTCTACACAGCACACCAGTTCCTGAGCTAAAAATAAAACATCAGGAGCAGTCCCTTACAGCATCTGATTAATTTATCTTTTTTACTTATATAGGAAAACATTTAAAAACACAAAGGGCAGGATAACATAAATGCCAGAGGAGGAACAGCAAGTGGTTTTTTAAGAGGTTCTAATATTTGTGGTTTTAAAAGTTCTTTTCTCACATTTGAAGGGATCCAAACCATTAAGATGAATTTATCCAGGTTTCAAGAAGACTCCTAGAAGCTTAAACAACTGCACTGAAAAAGTTTGTGTTTGTAAACATTTATTCTTTTGAACTGAAAAAGGCTTGCATCAGCACACATCGTACAGACTTGCAAATTACACAAGTTGAAAAAAGTTTTGTTTCATTTATGTGCAATGAATCTTTAATGTCCAGTGAGCATCTGCAAATGATGAAAACTTAAACCATTAAAAAGGTTTCCAGCACTTATCAAACACAATTATCTTAGCGTGAAAAGGAAGAGAAAGAGATCCATACTGGTGGAAACACAATTAAAGTGCAAACATTTTGTCTCTTGTGAAGATACATTTTAGTTCCTTCACATTTCTGCTAAAAAGAAACATTAAAATGTGATTCAGTGAACATTCTTTGTAACCTATTGGTATTCCCCTTTAAGTAATTATTCAAGTTGCTGAATCAGAAGCAAATCCTTCACGGGTACAAACTTGTAATTTCTTTTGACATTGTTTGAATGTATTGCAAAAGAACATGACCACTTAAGGAGTTAGTAACTAAAATGATATTCTTTTTTTCTTAGAAAAAGGAAAAAAAAAAAAAGACAGGAAAACCACAAGGGACAAAGAACAGGTTAACTTGAAGATCTGGGGTAGTTTGCTAGAAAATGAATATAATTCCTTGAAAATGGTTCTCTTTTCCCTTCCACCAATCCTCAGGTTCCTGCCTTGGAATGGACAGCTGCGTGCTGGCTATGAAAAGGGATTATAAAATACAAATCTGCATATGGATTTTTATGAACATCTGCTGTACAATAGAACTTTGGATCTGATACAAGATTTCAAAAATATAAAACAAAACTACTATAAAAGTAGGGGGCATCTCAACAGCATTCCTTATAGAAAGCTGCCTGTCGCAAAGATGATTCCTTGCTATTGTCTGGGATTAGCTCTGTAATTTTTTTTCTTCATCTTGCTGGATTCACTGGGTTATTTATTCTTCAATGGCAAATGTCATACGACAAAACATCCCAGAAGTTTCTATGAAGAGAACAGAAACCCCATGACACCAAACCAATCAAGGAGGGGAGGACATGGAAGTAGTAAAGGCTGAGTGTCCACTGATGTGACTGCTACTGAGAACTCGCCCTTTCCAGAACATGAAAGTCGTAGTGCTTCTTGCTTGTTCTCAGCCTGAACTTGTTCACTGAGGTACTGCTTTGTTTCTTCAATGCGTTCTGAGCAGCTGACATGGTCGGGAAGGTGGCTAGAACCGTGTAGGTGGAAGCCAAGTCGCTGGGTTTGGATGGCTCCGTGTTCCCGCTGCCGTCTCCGCTGGCGCAGTAACGACGGTGCTGCTGCTGCGTTTGCAGACACTGGGAATCCCTCAGCCACCGGATCTTGGCACCAACTTTTAAAAGTTCTCCAAAGAGTTTTTCTGCTTCCATACGAGTTATGCCTTCTGGCAGTTCAGTAATTTCTAGAACTTTTCCCACAACTGAAAGAAGAAAAACAATCTAAGTTGGTCATTGCACTTAATGATACAACACACACAATGTAAAGTTACTTCTTTCATACTTGTATCTCCAATACACAGGCTTTCCATTCCTGACATTCTAGAGAATGGTTGGTTTCACATTTAGCACCGGTTTCACATTTAGCACTGCTTACAAATAAAATCTGCTTACTTTACAAGCATACAAATAAAAGCTGGGAATACAAAGAGGGGAAAATAATACAATTATCAACTCATTTTGCAGCAGGCTTCAGAACTCACTATAGCATCTCACTGTCTTTGCCTGGTACCTCTTCACACATCACCATGCCAAAAATACTAGTCTGTCTTCTCTCAAAAAAATCCTCTTCAGTAAATTGTTAGAAAAAACTGTTTTATCTGTAACTTTCTGCAAAGAGTTGACAGTAGGTAACATTTGCATCAAAAATTCTTTCCAGTAGAAGTATGAAGATAGATGCTGTCAGATTTTATTTGGTTGACATCTTTACCAACTCCAAGGAGCTAATCTGTAGATCTCCTAATATGTCCCCCAAATCCATGTGATTATTTATATTAGAAAGGGGAAAACTAAAAAAAAAAGAAGCACAAACTAATCAGTGGTTTACGTCTGATTTCACTTGTTATGCCCATAAAAGGAAGCAGGGGTACGTATAATTAATATTTAATGTAACAATGTAATAGAACTTAGGTCCAGTAAATTGAAATTTGCTTTTTCTTTTACTACTCTCCAATCCTGAACTTCTCTGGTCTTTTCTCCAGCCTTCAAAACTACACTTTTCCCATTTAACCTCCCTCTTCCCCTCTCTCCAAATCACGACTTCCTCTTCATCCTTATGTTTCCAGTGTTTGCCATGTCCATTTCTGTTCAGTTCCTCTTCACTCTGGCCCTTTTCTCACCTGTACTTTTCTTGTACGTTCCCAGCCCATCACCATAATTCATTTTTTTGGAGGACTGTGTCAGTCAGCAATTCTGTACCTGGTTCTCCTGCACCAAGATCTGCTGAAGCAGCCTTCTTTGCTGGTTTCTTTCCCCTGTTTCCGTGCCTGTTTCCAGGCTGACACTAGAAAGATTGACATAAATGGTGTACTTTAATGACAAAGCTTCAGTATCTTAAAATTTCTAGTCAGCTCAGTGAAAAGCAGTGCAGAGGAATGTCTGGAAAACAACCTGTGCTACCATGGTACAAAGAAGATTTTCACTTCCAATTTTAGTTACTGAGTTTTGTAACTCTACAGTCAGGCACATTCAACCCTTCACTTCAGAAGAAAGGGAGGAAATTATGGAGGGAAAAATAAAAAAATCACCTTAAATTGTCCTGGAAGATCACCCCCCTGCCCCAGCCATGACATCCTCTAGCTGGCATTGAACAGAACTGAGCAAGGTAGAGGCAGGGGGTGTCTGTGTGTACCAAAAGTTAAATAGATGGAAAGACTTTTTAACTTTGCTAACACTAATACTTTGGGTTTGTTTTTCTTAGAAGAAACAAACCCACTCTTTGTTTAGAAATTACTGCATATATTTAAAAATTTTTTTTTAGAAATGGTTATTTGAATAAAAGAAAATCCTTTTAGCAAAGGGTCCCCTTTAGATTTTTGGAATTAGCCTAAAATTTAAAAAAAAATCCATAATCTATACTGTGCCTAAAAGCCACATTTCAGATAAATGTTTCTCAGTTTTTAGTACAACAAACAAGAACAATGGGAAGTATCGACACAGAATAAAACTGTTACTGGAAAGGAAGCACCTTCCACTCAATTACTTTGCTAGTGCAGTGACACATTCCCCTGTTCAAGGTGGTTATAATGGTAGTCCTGAATTGGTTTTTTTCATTGTTGCCAGGAGATTGTTCTCTTTTAATACCTGTTGGCTTGTTACTTGTCCACGTAATAAAGATGGATTGTATTGCAGGGGTTGGCCAAGCAATGGGTATCTGGCATCTCCTTAAAGAGAAAGGTAATTAGAAGGGTTTTTCTATTACATGAAATCTTCCTCCAAGTTCCTCTTATGAGGTATATGTCACACAGAAGAGAAAGCAGAATAGCTGTGCACAAAGCTGAATATTTGGCTGGGCTAACAAACTCAGATCTGCCATGAAAAGGTACAAGCTTTCTAGTATTTATGGATTACACTGACAGCTTTTCTTCACTGCAGTCTTATCTAAGTCCTTTCATTTCAAAAGGAGCTTAATAAGTCTAAAGCTCCTCTTAGCATGCTAATTTAATCATTTTCATGGTTATATCCCTGATTAGAGCCAGGTATGTCTTCACATTCCAATATGTTGCAAGTATCCACAAAGACAATGGACTAGAAGGTTTTAGTAATCACAGCAGTTTAAGGCAGCTAAGAGATACGTTTCAAACAGGCCTGGAATTTTTACAACACTGGAATACAAAGCAATGACAAAGATTATGTAACAGGTAAGATAAAGACAAGAAAATAAGGTTTTCTTTATCAATAAGGAAGATATACAGAATTTTCTGTAAATTTTGCTTTGAAGTAAATCTTTCTGTAAAACAGACCCATTAATTTTGAATTTGGAAGTTTTACCAGGATGCTTTTGCTCACTGACAAAGGTGGTTTTTCATTGTTTGTTTTTTAAACATTATCAACTATCCCATCTCAGTGAAAACTCCCTATTTTCTGTTCTTCTGTTGACATGGCAGCAGAGAATTCAAATTCTTCTACAAGGAATTTTTTTGTGTCTTTGGGTGGGTACTATCTGAAATAGTAACTGAAGTAGCAACCTCCTGGCTAGAGGCTCTAGTCCCATCATGATAGTTGCTCTACAGAGGCAGTGGTTTGATTCACTGCATCATCAACTAATGACTTAGAGTTAAAACTTGAAGCTATATTCTAGCAAACATTTTGCTAATATTTTCACTGCTGAAGTGGGAAATTTCACAATATGAAAAAGCCAATGTGTTGCAGAAATTCACACTAACCAAGGAGACTAAAAGCATTTGAAGATATGGGGGACAGTGTCAATGCAGAGTGATAAGGTGAAATTTTTACGGATGCTTGAGTGAATAATTTGGGTGATGCTTCTTCAATAGCAATACTACTAAACTGAGCCACAACTCACCAGAAAATCCTCACAATAGCTTGTATTTTAAAGCATTCAAATAGAAAACATACATGCATATACATAACTAAAAATATACCTTGTCCAGGGACAAAAGGTCTAGAAAACTGGGACACAATAGAAAGAGGTGTTAATGTGGGACGGATGTTCTTCATGTTTGATAGCTGAGCTGGTGCTGGAGATTGGGCCGGTGAGGTGACAGGACTACCTAGTTGAGGACTATGCTGCAACTGGAATAAACAACACATTAGTATTTCAAAAAGGACCTACTTGAACAGCCTTCAAAGACTTCAGTTAAAATAGCTCTATTAAGTATAATCAGAGCAGATTTTTATTCCCCAAAAAGAACTTTTGGAAAAAAATGCAAAGATACAATGTATGCATATTTTAAGTCACCCTGGAGAACCAAACCAACGCCTCCTACCTGTGCAGCACCGTCTAAAGTGCTAAGTTCTGTGGCCTTGTGCCCTCGGGGGTGATCACAGTAGTACTTGGTGGGTTTCCTCTGCGGAGGTGACGGGTTCCGAGGCGGGGCATTGCCGGGGATGTTGAGCTGCATCATTACCACACCCCCGCCCGGGGGTGGCGCTACAGCTGCAACACAAGGAGCCAAGGGCACAGTCAGCACACGGTGCACTTCTTTCAGCACAACAGTCAGGAGCTCACAAAGAAAAGGGGAAATGCATAAGGAATGTGTTGCTAAATGAGCTGCTGAATTCGAGAAAACTAGAGCAGTATCTTCACTACAATTACATTTCCACTCAGATACATCTGCAATAGTTAACTTAGAGAGGGCTTCCCAGAAAAAGATACTGGAACCACTGAAACTCATTACTGAAGATATTTTGGAAAGAAATCACTCTCTTTAATAGTAGTTGAATGTATTCAATATTCACTGCAGTTTCTGTCAGAGCAATGTGTTGCAGAACGTGATATTAAGCAAATATATGCTTCATTTAAAAATAGAAATTTCCTATTAATTTGACATGATGTACAGCAATGCAGACTCAAAATTTCTCTGATGGGATGGCATGTGTCAGAAAGACCTGGGATCAACCTTTAGTCTAGGTAAGCTTACCCTCCCAAGTTCTCTCTAGGAATGCTTTTGTGGCAGATAATGCAAATTGATCTCCACATCCGGTACCTCCTGGGTACCGCGGTAGCTACAGAAACACCAGAGTCAGGGGAGAACACCTGAACATCCAGAGCTGTTCCGTAAGGTTTCAGGCCAGGAGCTGTGAGGAGAGGCTGCCCAAGAGACAAACCATCTTCCTCCTCTGACCTGGCTCTGCCCCAGGTAATTTATACAAAGTCCTTTTGATTTGTAAATGGTTGGTTGCAATTTCTGTCTCAGGTCTGCCCACTGTTTACAGCATTTCTCAGAAACCACGATTAAAACACACAGTTTAAACAACATTTAATCATCCATCTTTAAAGCAGGATTCTGCAATCTTCTCAATTTACTGCCTACGTCATAGCATCAGTTAGGAACAGTCAGATACAGATTATAAAATGCATTCATCTGGTATTTTTGAAAATGGGCTAGTGTTTTCACTACCCCTGGGCTCCGTGAAAAGAAACAGACTTCTTCAAAAATCAAACCAAACAACGCAGAATAACTAACTCGTAACATTAAAACTACATTAGCTTTTGTCTATTGTATTTGGAAATATTTATTATATAGGTAACTGAATCATTAATGTTTTCACACCTATACATTCTTTTTAATGGCAAGAAGGTCTCCCCACGTGTGACAGAGTGCAATCAAAGCATCAGATATCTGGCCAGCTTTAGCAGAGGATATAAACTTAAGAGTCACGTTGTGAATATTTCTATTTTGTTGCACAGCAGAATAAAATACAACTCTGTTTATGATTGCTACATAATCAGAATAATGTACAACACAACAGTTTTGCGGTGGTAAAGCCATAAACTTATACAGTCCCTAAATGAAAACCTGAGAAATACCAAACACCTATATACACACTACATTTAACACACAAAAAGGGGTTTCATTTTAGTATTCTGTGCATATATTTATAAATATTACAAATGATAGTTATTTACATCTTACTGTTTTATAGTACAGTATTTTACTCTGCAGCACTGGCACGCTCTTTTGACTTATCTCTGTTCTGTGAGAATGGAACACCCAACAAAAACATATTTGTCTTTCAAAAACATCATTCACAGCACCATTTCTTAAACAATCCAAAATGCAATTTAAAGAAAACTTTATACATTCAGAAAATCTTGTTCTTTCTTCTGCTTCAGTATTTCAGTAAATGAAAATAAATGAAATTCTTTTCCTAAACAAGCATCCTGGCAAAATGAAGTGTCATACAATGCCTAAGTCAGTTTGCACACACTTTATCACCTGTCAAATCCCATGAGAAGGGAAACCCAAAAATTCTTCAAAGCCTTCCCAGATTTACAGTCTGGTCCCCTATAACACAACTCTGCTGCTTCTCTGTGTACTTGCTCATTGTCCCTACCTCAGAGGCCCTGATTCAGCATCTCAGTGTCTTCGCTAACTGAAAAGCATGTTTTGATTTATTCTCTCAAAATTTGCCCTCCCTCCCCCATAGAGGGCTTCTTCCTTCCTGAAACTTCCTTAAACCACAGTTTACAGGTCTGAACCAGGCCATCAAACCTGCACAAAACCAGCACTTCCAGGATACATTAGAAAGTCAGAAAAACAAACTAGTGCAAGGCCCATTTAGACTCTGAAATTACAGTCTTCCAGAATTAAAGCCAAATAAGCTTGAAGCAAAATGGAGACAAAACCAAACCTGCCCATGAACTGCTTATCCAGCTATCTTACCACTTAACTGCAAGTTATCTATTTACTAATAAATAGGTTCTAAAAATATCTTCTAGATAAATGCCTGTAAGAAGCACCACATCTATAGCAGAATCTAGGTCATCGATCTCGGGTTGTTTAATCTATTGCTTGCTTGCAAAATACTGAGATAGCAGAATTTGAGATTATCCCCTTTTCACCAACCAAGCCTCTAATGTATCAAGTTCCCTACTGGTAAAATTAAGACAGTGCCACTATGACGACAGGATCGTTCTGTAATCTCTTGTTTGGAGGCTAACCCTAGTGTTCTTATTTTCCTGACCAGTCCATCAATTTTATGGTTGGACCTTCAGATTTTTAAGTGTTTGGATATTAACATTTATAAAGGTTTCATGGATTGACAAGCTCTATGTCACCACTGTTTTCAAACATATTGAGGCTGCTACTTATACACCTTCTAAAAATTACCCAAGTATTTTGTAGATCAAAACTTTCTGAACCTGATTTGTTTCTGCTAAGTAACATTTACCTGCTGAAGGCGGCCTCCAGGCTGCCCCCATGCAGCCATTGTTTCACTTAAGTTCCAAGTTGTCATTTTAAAAATTTCAGTAATAGCAACTCAGATGAAGATTAAAAAAAAAAAAAAAATCAGAGATGGCACTCAAGTTACAGTTGTTCCAGCAGTGAGCCATGAAACCAATGTGAAAATTTAGAGCAAGTTCTAGACAGAAGGGCTGAGATGAAAATCCCCCCAAAAATACCTTTTTTTGACTGCATGATGGAAAGACCAGTGGGTGAACTTTTACATGATGAGGGTGGAGACACTATGCTGTAGTGCACAATGGAAGCAGCCTGCTGTGGCTTTGACTTGGATGAAGGTGGCAATAATGTAGGAGGTGATGGCTTCTGACTTGAATGGTTGCTATAAACTATGAAAGTAAAAGCAGTAAATAAGGCTACCATAAAAACAAAACACCCCACGCAGCTCTGAAGTACTTTCAGCTTTCCAGCAGGTCAAAAAGCTACCCCAGAACGATCACAGGTTTCAAATTCTCCTCAAGACCTCTTAAGAAAATCACTGCTTCTACTCTCTTACGTGAAATCTAGAATGGTTCTTGAGTAGAAGAGCCAAGTGTGCTGCTTCCAAAATGTACCTCACTCCTGTCAAATGGAAACCCAAATCTGAAAACTTCAGACCCATCTTGCTCTTCAGGAAAGGATGGAAGTAATTCTGCTGCCAGTGTATAGTTCCCATGTCTGTCTCAACTCACCAGTAGACATCCAAGGCATTATGATGTACATTATTGCATTTTAAAAGTAGCCTGAGACATTTCAATGATAAAACAATTGAGATTTCAAATTAACCTGCCTCAGGGTTAAAAATGGAAAATAAATTCAAAAATGGAACAAAAGAGGAAATAGAATACAGCAGTTAATTCTAAATCAAACCCTTAATAGCAAATATCCAATCACCCAGTAAAATAATAGCTACACATTTAAGCTTTTCAAGAAAAGCTTTATATTCCCCCAACCTGCACACTGCTGTCCTTGAAGCTGCTGTGAGTTGCATGGTGATGATGTTCTAGGAAACTGTATCTGCTCTGATCCAGGAGGCTGCAAATATCCTACTGATGAACTGTAATAATAAAAAAAGAACATGACTAACAGGCATTTATGCTACATTCATTTAATCACGACTTCTGCATTTGCTGTCTACACTTACTGCAAATCACTGAGATTTTGTTAATTTTAAATCAATAATATTCCCACCTACCCTTGAATTCACTCATTCTTCAGAAGACTGAAGTTTCACGCCTCTTCCTTAGCAAAAACTTCTGCCTTGCCTACATTGAGAAGCTGTACTAATTCACCTATTTTGAGATACTATTTTTGTGTCCATAGCTCTGTATCAGCACAAAGACATGTGGAATAATAATAATAATACTAATAAAAAGACAATTTGTTGTCTTGCTCAGTTAACCAGAATTAAGTCTCAGTTAAATGATGCCCACGGACCCTGCAGTGAGGATTTGGGCTGCAGCCCCTCAGCTGGAGGCTGGCCCCAGGCAGCTGGCTCAGCACACCAAACCAAACACCTCTGCTCCAGCACCCACAGGCACAGGGGTGGGGAAAGGGAGATGACTCCAGGGGATAAACAGTCAGTCTGTTGTTTGCAAAACGTAGGAAAAGGATAACTTTCCAAGTTTATTTATGCCAGGTAGTTTTCAGGGTCATCAGGGGGAAAACAGGCAATTAACAGACACGGTGAGGTTCTATTATACCACTAACTGCTCAGCCAGAGCATCAGGTTGGTGGACTATGATCAGAATGGTGCCTACAGAATCCTGTACTAACATTTTAGTATTCTGTTAGTTTAGTGTTCTGTTTAGTATGCTGAGAAAAAACCAATTCCTTCAAATTGGGGAAAAAAGGTAGGTTTAATCCTCTTGGACCTACTATTTTTACCTATGTTGTCACAAGTTTGTTCCATCCTTTGTCCCACAGTTCAATTATATAATTTTAATTTAAAGATTCCCTTCCATTAACGTAGACAAAACCCAGTGAAAACTAACAGATGCTCTCACACAGCTTCTGATCTGCCTTATTAATTCTAGCTTTCAGCAGTGACCTGTAGGTTTGACACTTTCAGCTCCTGCAGAACAGCATTCTGCTTTCCTTGTCCAAGTCCTGCAGCATAACTATTCTGATAAAAGCAAGATGCTCTCATTAGTTGCTAGTCTGCTCTGAATTCCTAATAGATGTTTCCCTGGTCAAAAGAGAAGGACATTCTAAATTACACAAAAGATCAAGCAACAAAACTTACTCCAGAAAAAATCTGGGATTATGCCTACCTGTGACTTCACTGAACCTCAAATATAACCACAAAAAAGGATTAAAAAACCTTCAGCTACAAAGAACAAGAATTCAGATTTAAAGTAGATGAAACCATGCGGCGATGACACAAACACTGCTGAAGTCTCTGCACTCACAAAAGGATGAACAAGCTTCATAGTGCTGCTCGTTTAAAAGCTGCCAGGTATTTTTAAATGCTGCACATTTCTAAGTTCAAAAAACTAAAGAAAGAAAAATCTGTAACAAGCATTAATCCCAATGAATTCTCCTAGGTACTTGCCTATCTGTTCTCAAATAGACTGCTTTGGGGACACAGACCAATTTGCTGCTACCAAGGTAGGCAAAAAAAAAAAGTAAGAAAGAAGAAAGGTTATTTATCAATCAAAAGCCAAGTTTCTATACTTGTTTCAAAGCCAGCTTTGTACCAGCAGCTCTCGTCCACAACACAAAGTAAGATAAGCTCCTTCCATGCAAAGTGCCAAAAAAGGAAGTCACAGTCTTTTTTTGAGATTAAAATTATTTTTTCTCAACACATTATTTAAGTAGTATCTTTGACAAAACCAGTGAATAAAACCAGTGAAATAAATACAGAGCCTGTAAGTCTGCCTTTAAAATATGTTTTAATATCTGCAATACTAAAAGCAATCCTGTCAGTTCTTACAAAGCCATTCAGCCCAGTTGCTGAGAAATCAAGGATTAGTTAAACTCACCTTAAATTATTCTGTTGGCCTGATGGAATGACACTGTAGTAAACTGGCATTCCTGTGGTGGGCAACCCTTGATTGGACTGGCTGGGAATTAGAACAGGCTGCTGATACGTCTGCTGGGGCACTGCTTGGGAACCTTGAGGCACCGAAACCTACAGTGGGGAACACATTCAGTTTTCTCCTGCAGACAATGTTTCTTTCTGCCTCTTGATCATCACCTAGTCCATATGAGAATTTAAAAAAACCCAGAAACTGAAAGATCTCCTGGAGTTCTCTAAATCCAGAAGACTAGTGATAACAGTAGTTAAAATAACAACACTTTATTAAAAAAAAATTCTTTAAATCTTCTTCCCCCACAACGGAAATGTTGGCTCCAAGGGACTCCATCAATTAACAAGAGGTTTTCTCTACAACAGAAAGTGACGTGGTGGGGAAGGAAACCTTGTGACCTTTTCTTCCCCACCTTCTAAATTGCCACTGACCCAGCACTTGGCTTTCAACAGGACTAGAACTGGTGCACTTGTGACAGACTTTCTTCTCACTTCAGTTATTGGTTTGTATTAACTTCTGTCTCCAAAGTGGACTTTGACACCTGCTTGCAGCTTTCTGCCATTTATAAAGCAACAGACTTCAAAAAAGCCCCCAACACTCAAACACACAGAAGAGACATTGGAAAGTTACAAACACATTACCCACCTGATAAGATGGCACTGAGGGGTACGGAACAATCACACCTTGAATTTGATTCCCAATGTTGTTGTGTTGGCCACTGACTAGATTTTGATTCTGAGACTGCTGAACTCCAACTAAACCCTGGTAGTTTTGCTGCTGGTTGGGCAAAATCTGGTAACCTGAAATTATACATTTAAATCTTAATTTGAAATAATGAACACATTTTAAGCACAGTTGCATATGTGAAAATATACGTGTAGCATTTTCCAATGGCTTGTTTAATCTGGCAACTTCACAACTTGAATTTATCATGCATATAAAAAGAAGCCAACATTAAAATGTAAAGACTTATTCATTTGGATTCAGCATGAAATACTATCCATACTGTTTGCAATGCTGCTCTCACATGCATGCACTATTCATTGACACTCTGAGTTACATGCATTAACACCTTGACTGGGCAGGTGAAAGCTCAAGGCACTTGAACAAAGCATGCTAGACAGTACCAAACCCCATTCATTGTCTGGTATTGTGAACAAGGCCATTCCAGGTACTTCAGTTTTGAAATTCTAGATATGCCAAATTCAGCTTGTACCTGAGGTGCCCCAGGGGTCAGAGCATCTTGGCTGCAATTCAAAACTAAATCAGACTTCAGGAAAATTTGCATGAGGTATGTGTGCAAATCTTTTTCAAAGGGGCAATTTCTACTGAAATCTGTAATGCTAAAACCAACTGGGGACTGAGAAAAATCTTCCAAGTACAAGCCATGTTGGTATACAGTGGAACATATTTTATATTCAAAGTTATCTTATAGATAGAAAGATTTTCACATTCAACCCTCTAGAGTGTCTCTACAAAAATTTATTACTGCTTAAACTGGTATCCTCTCCTATCTTTCAAAAATTGCCTAAAAAACCCCACGCCCAAAACCAAACCAAAACTCCCCAAGCATGAATGCCAAACAGGAAATCTGTGCATTTTTAAAGTCCATCCTAAACTCCCCTTTTCTTCTTTTTTTCAAAAGCATATAGCAGGTAACTGCTACCATGATCCAAACACATGCAGAACACAAGTTCTTTTGGTCATATTCTGTCATACAGGTGTGCACTACTTACCACATCAGCAAAAACCCAGCACTGTCAGTGTTTCTGAGACAAAGCCACTTATCACTCCAGAATAACTAAATTGGGCTTGTCAAGATGCACTGACGGCAAGCAGAGTCTGTGTTCGAGTTGGACACATTCACAGTCTACTCATCTTGACATTCCCCATGCTCCCTACCTTGGCATGAAACTATAATAAAGCAAATTTAGCTGCAAAAACTCACTTGGTTTTTCTTTAAAACGTGTTTAAAAAAATGGCCTGGTCTATTCTGAAAGTAATTCAGTGAACATAAAACACCTTTTTGTGAGCAGCACCCACCGATGTTCATTGATTTCATCCACACAGGGTACAATGAACATTGTGCACTAACAGCCTCAGCTGGCTCTCTATAGACATTGCAACAATGAACACTAAAAGAAGACTGTTATTATAATCAAATATTGCTTCAGAAAAATAAAGGGAAGAAGGTTCAGTTTGTTAAAACCAAGACAGCTATTCATTAGAAACACACAACACTATAAATATTTTCAGAGGACTAGACAAAACTTCAGAACAATACATGCTTGAAGTGGGATTAGTACTTAGAATTTTTAATAACTTAAGTTTGAACTGTGCACAAAATCCCCTTCATATCTGTAATAAACAAAATGCTTAAATATACTTTGTTACAAAATGATCTATGGCCCCTAAAAAGCAGCAGAATTGGAAGTTGTGGTGTGTGACAGACCCAATCAGAACACCTGAAGTCTGAACCTCTTGTCCCAGAAATTGCAATGGACCTGTGAGTAGTTTTGCAGCTTTTTCTGGCACTCCCAGAGACAGACACAATCAATTCTGCAAGCAGAGAGAACTGGAACAATACAAATTGACTGCCACGAAGGTTCCCCAGAGCGTTCTAAAGAATGCTCTATTTTTAGCTGCACAGTTTCACCTCTGCATAGAGTGGGCTGACAGAAATGCAGCACTCAGCACAAAACCCACACCTGCCACAGCAGATTGTCCCATTATACAGAAATACTCTGAAACTGGAGGTAAAAAAAGGAGCAGGTTTCTTAATATTTACATAATTCAAAAGAAATCACTGTTAATATAAGAAAAATTAACTTACAGAATATAGAAAAACATTTTCTGAATAAAGCATTAAGAGTGAGAAACTGTTTATTCAAGAACAGAAAAGCAAATACAATCACTTGGTTAACGAGCTGTGAATTGATGAGCTTGATTACAACTATTACAACTACAACTGCTGTTACAACTGGAGTAGTTTTAGCCCTGGCTGTTGTGAAGCAGAAGCCAGTTGAACTTCAGCTGATGTTCTACAGGAATTGTAGTTCAGATAAAATTTTTAAACAACCTGTAGTTAGGTCTCGTGGTAAACTGGGCTCACATTATCATGGCAATCAGAAATGCCTTTTTCTTAAAGAGAGTTTTCTTCTCCCAACATCTTTTTGGCAACCAAAGTATTTTTATTAAAAGTGAACTCCCCCAAATATTTCACCTGAAACCCCTTTAAAAAGGAAGCCAGGAAGCAGCTGAAAAAGAGACCGGTTCACTGTGAGAAATGTAAACCTCTCAGACAGTGTTACGGCCCCGAATCCAACAGCTCACCAATAAAGTCAGGCCACTCCCAACATTAGACCACGAGTGGCTCCAGTTGCCATGCTCTCAGAAGCTGTCATCTTTTATCTGAGTTTGTGTTTGCAAAGTTATTTCACAGTTAGTAACCACTTTATGAGATGAATAAACCCCATGGCTTTTATGTAATACAAGATGTGTAACTCTCCTTTTTGACCAGGCACTTTGCTGTAGGAGCCCAGTAATGTGCTGCCTTCTGGCACAAAACCACACGTTGCCAAATAAGCACCAACCGCTTCAGGTGCAGCTTCGTGTCTAATTAGTACAAATATTAATGGTTCAAAATAAATTACACGAGAGAGGATTTTCAAATACACCACCTTATGAGGTGTTTCCAGAACAGAAAACATGGCATGGAACCTTTCATCTCTAGAATGCTGATTCCAATTTGCCTATAAAGCAGCAAATGAGAACCAGCAATGGCCGGAGAGCAGTTTGGAGATCTTCAGTTAAACACTAATTATGCATTTGCTGGTAAGATCCTTCTCTCTCCCATTAGTGCTAGTAAACACCAAGTAACCAAACACTGCAGAGAATTATTGGTTGGACTACCCCTTAACTACTTCAACATGATCCCTTGATGTCAGAGGACAGGTAAAGGGCACATGATCAAAGCAGTAAAGTAGCTGTCTGCACAGCTTGCTAGTTTTATTTCTCCCAGGACAGAGAGGAAGTTGATCTGCTGACACTTTTCAGCCACAGGCAGTGAAATTCAGTTAAAAATATAAAGAGCTAAAAACATACAAGAAAGGAACTTACTTACCTAATAGCAACCAGTTCATCCCTTTGCATCTTATCACCCCATGCTTTCCAATTCAGATGGGTTTGTTTAGGTACAAATATACACTGAGCTCTCTGCTTTGGGGAGTTTGTGTGCTATTCACACAGGGTGCCCCCACTGTGGCAAGTAATCCCAGTTGAGCCTCAGACTTTTTGCTATTAAGCAGTCTAGGTATTAAAAATTCTGAGGAAGGAAAGCAGGTTGTGTAATACAGTTGGGTAACACATCTTTAACACCAGTGGATAACAAAAGTTGCAAACCCAAGTAATTTGTTTTCCTATCTTTGAAGCCTGAATAACTACAAGTGTTGCTGCTATTGGAGCAGTTCCTAGAAGAACTGCATAAAATGAGCCATCCCTCTTACAGGCTACTTCATAGAACATAAATAAATCCAGTTAATATTTGTAAAAGCTGATCTTTCATCCTGTTTCTGTAGAGCAACACATAGTTGGGGGCAGAGGAAGGAATTAAAGACATGCTTCCTGAAGGAAACTCAGAAGAACGTTAAATATTCAACTAAGACAGCAAAAAAGCCTGGTCTTCAAGAATCTCTGCCTCCAAACATCTCTAGTTACTTCTGAAAGTTTTGACCATGAGACAAGATATTACAGAAGAGTAAATTTGTTTCAGGAATACAAATCTTATTGAAGAAATCGTAACAATTTTTAGAAGTACAGATTATCAGAATAATGATAGCTACAGTTAAAATTTGCGAGGGAAAAAGACCATAAGAAAGGAAGGAGATGGAAATGCATTTTGCTAATGTTCATAGAAAGGTAACTCAAACAGTTGAAAAGGCTTTACTAAAATTAGGAGGAGCAAAAAACTAATTCTAATCATGTAAGTCATCTTATATATTCAATACCCTGATACCTTTAATCATAAGACAGAAAGACAAAGTAAAACAGTATCACCAGTGCCTTCTGCACAGCAATCTTTCCATGCCACAGTGTCTAAAATTAGTATCTTGTTTAGAACTTTCAGTTAAGTTTTATCTTTGCAATGTTACATCATTTAAAAGTACTAATTCATCTTACTTAGCAAGTTATTAATATTAGTTACTAAGTTACAAGCTTTTTAAACCAGTCACTTCTAAATTTAAAAAATCCTATAATTAAACTTAAAGCATGAGCCAGTCGTAGGAATGGCTCAAATCCCAAGTTTCATTCACAACTGACTGAAACTTTTCCACCTTAGGTTTGCTACACTTTGTATTCTACATTTGATCCTCTACTTTATCTGAAATTTTACAGCAAAATAAACTTAAAAACGAAAAACCAGGAGAAAAACCACACAAAAAGTTGTAATGAAATGCTGAAAGAGTTCAACAAACCTGTCTGCTGCCCAGGCTGTGCCAGGGCTTGGTTCTGCTGTGTGTTGTAGTGGACAGACACGGGCCGGTACTGCTGGCTGGAGTGCGGGTACTGGCTGGGGGTACAGTAACACGGTGGCATCTGGGAAGAACAATTAGAGATTCACTGCCTGCAGCTTCAGAGAAGGCAGACATCGAAATGCAAAACCCATCACATGATAAAACAAAGGTGCAGAACTTATTAAAAGGTGCAACAGATGTTAAGTAGTTCAGCAATTCAAAAATCACTTATCCTATATAAATTTCCTTTTTAACAGGCAATTTCTCTACTTTCCTTGTAGAAGCAACAACGTCCAATTTCCACACAGAAACATCTGAGAAACAAAAAAACTAAGCAGAACATGAGTTTTACTCTCTACAAATAAATACGGAAACCTGTGTGATTGTTGCTCCTCAACTAAAGTCCTTCATTACAAAACACATAAGCCAGAAAAAACCCCAACCCCAGAAGAAATGCAGAGAGCTGCTCTTTAACAGGGAGCCCCGCACAGTATGAAAACGTCATGAATGGAATGGAACAGCAGGATGAGTTTTTAAACACAGCTTTTGGGAGGCTGGCAGGGCACAGGTACCTGTGGCACAGGCTGCTGCACATATCCCTGCTGCTGGAGCACGGGCTGGCTCCCGGGGTGGTTGGACGCCGAGTAGGCCGGAGCAGACACGGCCGGAGCAGAGGGTGCTGCCGGCGGAGCAGCAGTGAGGATGTAGCCGGGCTGCTGGGGGGGCTGCAGCACCACAGTGGACTGGAACAGGGCAGAGTGAGGCTCAGCTGCTTCGGCGGGGGGCTGCCGGGCAAGGCTCATATGGCTGAACTGGGATCCCAGGTTCTCCTGCTGCAAGCGTGGAAAAAACAGCAAAACCTGCATTTGCAAATGTACACGCAAGGAATAAAGGAATAAAATAGCCAAATACCTCATCTTTTCAGACAGCATGTCTCAGATGACTGTGCATTAGCAACAGCAGCCAAAGAGCAACAGGAAAGAAAATGGAACTCAGCAGTGAATTATCTTCAGGGCTGACAGCAGGAGAGAACATCCATGTTCAGACTTTACTTTTTTCACTGCAAATATTTCGACTTTTGCATTACATCTGCCTTTACGTACTTACTGTGAGAAGTCATTTGTCAAAAATAAAGTCAGAATATGTGTCACTAACATTTTCTGATTGGACTCCAAAGCTTGAGTGAAAACATCTAACTTCAGTTAAATAGCAGGAGGCCTTAGTATTGCTGAAGTAATTTTCGGTTTTAGGAGCTTAAGATAATGAGGCTCTAATCCTGAGTTACAAGGTACATTCTTCTAACTTGGTATTATACTACATGCAAAGATTAATTATTTTTTCATCTGAAATCAAGTAACAAAAGAAAGAAATATTTCCTAGTGGTTACCCTCTATCTGTATTTTATTAACATCTGAAAGGATGACTCTGATTGCCCTGAGCACTGCAGGAGTCCTGTGGAATCTGAAACTTCTGTTACTGTAACCCCAAGCTGCTTTTCTTTACAAGCAATTCAGCATCAAATTAGCAACATCCTGAAAATTAGAAGTGATCACTAACTAGTATTGCAATTTTTTTTGCTAAACAGGAAGATTTGATGCATACTTCAAAAGTGGACTCTCCAAATATGCAAGAACATTAAAACTATTTCAAGACCACTTGATCTTCTCTTAGATCATCCTGAAGATAGGAATTAATCAAGAAAAAATAAGTGCAAGCCCCATCTTTTACTGATTAGCTGCATTCACATTTTATGATGTATTTTTTTAGTTTCCAAGCTAAAGATACTCTTAATTACCACCGGAAATATGAATTTGCACCTAAAACTTAATTTAGAATAACTTACAGCTTTAAAAGCCCTATTTTCATTAGGTGATAATCTGACTTTGGTATTTCGTTCCTAAATGGTGCCTATTAATGCAACTGTAAGGCTTTTCTACACTGGATTTACATTCTGCTTTTCAGAATACTGAGTTTAGAGAGGAGATATTACATGAGTTTATCTTGGCTCTAAATGTGTCTGAGGGATAAATCCAAGGGATACACATTGATTTCTGTTACACTACCAGTGTAAGTAAATTCTGACCTGGTCAGTTTGTGCTGTGGTGGCACGTATGGTACAAGCATGATTAACCACTGGAACGTGGCATTCCCAATAAATGGACACAGCACTGGTACCAACTCTCCTGGTACCAACTACAGATGTGTTATATTTGGACTACAAACCAAGACCATGAATCCTTTTCACGACCTTACTTAAGTTACCATCAGCAGGAATAAATTTTTGAAACTGCCAGGACACTTAGTGTTTGAACTCATTTCCTGAAAGTGAAAAGCTTTGAAATTATTACAAACCTGGAAGGAGTTTCCTTCTCTGCTTTAACATGTTTTCAAATCCTAAGTTAACTTGAGAAACAACATTATTAACAACAGAACACCTTCCATCAAGTGCAGTTCCTTTAGAATTGTATTCCTAAAGTACTGCTAAAAGTTAAAATAGAGTTTTATATATATGCAGGCTACTGAAATTCAGCTAAAACTGTATTTATTATTTTAAGACATTTCTGATTAATGTTGAAAATAATAATAAGAGCTCTGAATACATACTAAATTAGCTATTGTACAACTCTATGGTGAGATAACCTTGGCTGGCTCCTGGGTGCCCACCAAGCCACTCTATCTCTCCCCTCATCCTTAGCAATACAGGGGAGAAAATATGATTAAAGGTTTATGGGTCAAGAAAAGGACAGGAAGATCATTCACCAATTACCATCACAGGCAAAACAGACACAACTTGGGCAAGATTACATTTATTTATGCCAATTAGTAACAGAGTAGGATAGTGAGAAATAAAAACAAAACTAAAACCAGCTTCCCCCAACCCCACTGCTTCTTCCCAGACTCAACTTCACTCCCAAATCTTCTACCTCCTCCTCCAAGTATCGCAAGGGATGGGGAGTGGGGCTTGTGATTAGCTCCCAATCATGTCTCTACTGCTTCTTCCTCCCCACACTCCTCCCCTGCTCCAGTGTAGGATCCCACCCATGGGATAATGTCCTTCACAAACCTTTTCAATGTGGGTTCTTCCCATTCCTTCAGGAATGGACTGCTCTAGTGTGGGACCTACCAGAAAACCTGCTCCTGAATGGGCTCCTCTCCATGGGCTGCAGCTCCTGCCAGGAGCCCGCTCCTGAAGGCTCCAGTTTCCTTCAGAGCACCTCTGCCTGCTCTGCTGTGGGATCCTCCATGGGCTGCAAGGGGAGAACCTGCTTCACAAGTCTCCTCCACAGGCTGCAGGCTCTGCTCCAGCACCTGGAGCACCTCCGTCCTTTCCCCTTCTGGCCTGGCTATCTGCAGAGCTGCTGCTCCCTCCTGTCCCTCACAGCTGCTGCACAGCACTTGTTACCCTCTTCTGAGCACCCTCAGAGGTGCCACCAGTGTGAGGGACTGACTCGGCCTGGGCTGTGCAGTGTCGGCCCTGGAGCTGCCTGCAATTGGCTCTGTTCAATGTGGGGGCAGCTCCCCTTCTCTTCTCACAGGAGCCATCCGTGCAGCTCCCTCCTCCAAAACCTTGCCACATAAACTCAACGCAAACATGCACTAACAAACATTAGAGTATTGGAGCAGTCTGGGGAGTTGGGAAGCTTTCATTTGTGACCTGAACTCTAGTTCAGATTCTGCCTTGGATAACAACTCTCCTTAAGTTGCGGTTTCAATTTGTGTGCATTTCTTTTTTTTTTTTTCTTCTAATTTTTGATAGACTAAGATATTTAATTTCCAACTTCTATTTATTAAATAATGATTGCTAGAGAATTGGGAGTGTTAAAAGTTCTAGCCAAGAGGCTACAAAAAAGCAACCTGAAAAAATCAGAGCAGGTGATCCCTCAGAACGTATTAAGGTTTAGCAGAAGGAAGAGCAGACAAGGAAACAAAAAGAAACAATGGGAAAACATTAACCCAGAAACATTAAAAGGTACTGACTGGCTAACAAAGCAACAGCACTGAAAAACTTCCTTTACAAAGGGAAATAATTTCTCTCGAAATATAGAGATATACAGATACATATATCCTGCTGAACTTGAAATGGTCCCATCTCAGGAACTCAGGTTACCGTGATTGAGAAGCCAGTCATTACCCTGTATCACACAGCACTCAAAGAGCCAAGCAAAGGTCAGCAGCCACTAGAGATTAACCTATGCAGGGAGGAGAGGAAGAGAAGATGTAATACCACAGAGTACTGCTGTGCAGAGGAGGCTGGCAGGAGCGGGGGTGGGTACGAGACTGCAGAGTACTGGACAGGCTGGGAGGAAGGCTGCAGAGCCCGCAGAGGCTGCAGAAATAACAGGGTTATAAACAAGGTTAACACCAGAGTAAGAGAAGTGAAAACAACAAGGTTTTGTAACAGAAAAAAGCAACTGTGCTCCAGGAAAGCAATTCGGTACCCTCTCAGAAACAGAATGGATATTTATTTTTTCTTAAGCTCAAGACTGCATAGATTTAAAACAGAAGAAACTCTCAGTATCTCAGTCTCCCAGAAGACATACATGTACTTTGTTATATATTATATGAACTGTCAGTAAATTGCTTCTATTTAACATATACTGCTTCCTTTAGAGAGATTTTATTTTTTAAAGGATAGACTAAAAACTCCACCTGCATTTTAAACACAAGCTCTTCCAAAGCATACTACTTTAATTTATCCAACACTACTAAAATAGTTTCTCTAGATTGTAGTATTTAAACACCAGAGGTAACCTTGCTGCTAATATTTCAGACAGGTTCAATTCCAGCATCCATTGAGAAGGCAATCAGAGAATTAGTAAAGAATTCGTGAAGAAAATGGGAAATACCACATACACACTTCTGAACTAGAAAGTACAAATGAAACCTTCTTCAAAACAGACCACCTCTACTGTGGCATAGACAGATATTTGAATGGATTTAAACAGGGAAAACAAAGGTAAAGATTTAGATGAAGTTCTATAAATAGTTATTTGATAAAACTTAAGAACCATCTCAAAATACCACAGGAGACTACAGCCAGTAGCTGGGTGTCTGGAATAGCTGCTGTGGAAAGAGGGAGAACTCTCCCTTCTCCTGCCCATACATTTTGCTTTTCTTCTCCTTCTAGGGCTGGGGTAGTCTTTAATCTGGCCTATTTTACTAAACCCTTGTACAAGACAAGGATAAAGTACATCCTGTACTTGTGTGTGAACTTCTGTGAGCAGAGTAGGCCAAAGTGCTACTAACAAGATGTTCATGCTCTACCAGTCTAAGCTACTCCTTCTGTGCCATGACTCCTGCTTGTGCTGTACAGCCCAAGAATTCATCTGGCTGAGAAATAACCTCAAGACAAGAAAGCAAAGGTTTCAGATGGATTAACTCTTCCCAGTTCCTGTTAATGCCAGGGTAACTCTGCAGTGTGATTAGGGAGGAAGGAGAACCTCTTGCTCTTGATAACAGAACATTTTCATCCTAAAATACCTCTATATTTTTAAGAAAAGGCTGCCTACCATGCTCAGGTGCGAGCAGATCTGCTAGTTCTGAGGACTGTGAGGGAAAAAGCCCAGTTATCCACACCTGTGTGACTGTTCTTCACACACACTGCAGGAGAACCAACCCCTGCCCTGGTGATGAGCACCAGGCCAGAGTCCCAGTCCCCAGGGTCCCTGAGCATGTATTTGACAAGTGCACCTGTGAGAGGACAGGGTTTGCTCCGGGCTGGTGCTGGGCTGGGCTGGGCAGGGATGGCTGTGGTGGAGCTCCAGGCACTTGGGTCCTAACAGGCTGCTGAGGCATAGGAGGATTGTACACAACGGGAGTGCCATCGGGATTAAGGAACGGCTGACCTGAAGTTGAAAGAGAACAAACACAACCAGTTGCACCACCTAAGCTTGAAGAAAATAGACAAATATATTTACAGTAGGCAAAATGAATAAAATAATAAAATTGAAAAGTGAAGTCATATTGGTTTATATGACAGATTATGCCAAATGCCCACAACTGTGTTTATAACAGAATGACTACATGCAGCTAAAAACCAAAACATTTAACAAAGATAGCCCAGTACTTACTTAGTGAACACAGATAAATATTTCCTATATCCTGCTCAAATTGAAACCTGATTTTTAATCAAGTGGATTGAAAATGACAGGAGTTATAAAGAAAAACCCTACTAAAAATACTATTTTAAGGACCTTTTAAAAATGAATCTCCTTTAATCAATTCGAACACCAACCAGAATGCAGGAAAGCTTAAAGGCAAATATTTTTTTTTAAACTATATTAAGTAATAGCTACCCTGGTATTCCCATGACTGCCAATGAGATTACTGCTAAAGGACACTCTTCCCCTATTCTTAGAGTAAGTGGCTTTTAGCTTTCAAAATAAATAACGTAGTATTATTCTCCTATTTAATAATTTGCAACTTCAATATTACAGCAGCAGACTAATGAAAAAGAATTGAAAAAGAAACTACGTAAAAATAAATTATAAAAACGCCAATGATTTATTTTTGTGTCTAGGTTGGGAAAAAACAAAACAAATTGAAGGAACAACAGTCTGGCTGGCAAGGAACTGTGCATACCTGCTTAGTAACACATGTCCTTCACTGGCCTATTCTGATGCTTAAGGTCCAAATACTGATATTTTTCTCTCTCTTGATATAAATATATTCTTGTCCCTTCCAGAAAGGTATAAACTGAGACTAAAGCCTTTGCACCCTGTCAAAGCAGACTTCTTGGTCCCATCATATTTAAATGGAACTGGCCAACATAAAAGTGTAACAGTTACTGAAGAAAGGACCCAGGAATTAAAGGAAGAGACAGGGAGCATGAACAGACTTGCAAAAATAAGCTACAGCAGCTGGACTGCAGATCATCAGGAGATACTCAATTCAGCTTCATAGATTTCTCTCTAACACTCAAGAATTGGGAATGTTCACATAAATAGGGAGACAGATTTTCTTATTTCCTTCCACCACTTCCTGCTAATCCCCACAGCTTCACTTCCTTCTTGGAGTGGCTGAGCAAGAACTGTCTCTTCCTAATTGCCATCTTCAACTAGTGAGAAGAATGACTCTGTTGCCCAAAGGCCACAGAATCCTCAGTCAGAAACCCTGAGAAACCAATGTCTGTTTTTTGAACTGCTACTGTCATATGGAACTATAAAGCCAGAGGAACAATTAGAGAATACGAGGATTCGAGTACATCGTAAATCAAAGTTTATCTGCACCTAGATGTTCCTGAAAGGACACTCTGTCTCCTATTAGAAGCTCATTAGACATTAATGTAATTATAAAAGACTATTAATGAACTTAGCTCTAAGATGACAAATACATTCTCCTCCAAATCCAATGGCTATCTATGAAAATTAGGTCCTAGGGCAACTCATTTGTAACCAAATTTTTAGCAATCGATTCATATTAAGGAAAAAGAGAAATTTATCTATTTCAATGTTAAATCTTCTAGTTATAAAAATTATTTACCAAATGATCATTTTAACAACCCCTGTGAGGATCATTTCATTTAAAACATCATGTGCACTTCTATTCAAACATAATAAAGTCCATCTACAGAATGACGGTAAATACATCCTTGAAGTATTTTCTTTTCTACAATGAAAGCAAATCATTAATCTAAAGTTAAAATATAATAATTTCCCAAAATTATGTTTTACATAAATTTAAATGTTCAGGATTTCCTAATTTCTACAGTTTACCCAGAGAACGCTAATCCATTATTTAATCCAGACAAGTTGTTACATATCTCCTTGAATCTAAATTATGAAGTATAAATTTCCTACTACTTTCTAAAAAATATCAGTATTGGCCAATTACACCAACATTGAATTAATCCTGTTTTGAAGTGACAAAGAGAAGTTTAGAAATAGCATTTCATCTCGTGCTTCTTTCTTTCACTCGTATTAAGTCAGCCATGAGCATAGAGACATGGGTATGTTGCATCCAAAAAATAAAGGGTGATAAATTCTTTCAAGTCAATATAAATCCTTTCTCAGGCTCTCTCCCCTCACTGAAACTGTTTTATAGTAGCACTGGGAAAGACTTTTCCCTCTCTTGAAGAAAGCTGAAAAAATTAAGTTATTCTGTGTTCTGGATAATAACTCATGCGATTTTCATATTTTGAGCGAGTTGCTCATTAAATTTTACATATAAGTTAAAACTCTTCTAGAGAAAATCATGCAAGTTTATGATTCCTTTGATCGTCCAGTCATGCTTTCTTGTTAAATTAAGTGCATTGAACGAACACAACCACAGAAAAAAACATAAAGAGAAAAATAAAGGACAAAGGACAACACTGACATGAAGCCTTATGCAAACACTCGTGCATTTTTTTTGCCAAGTTTTCAACTGTAACAGAGACATCCACAAGCAAGTACCAACCTGTTTGAGGGTTGACCAGCACACTGCCAGGCGGGATGCCTGCCGCTTCCAAGGGAAGCAAAAAGAAGCTAGTGCCAGCAGGTGCCACTTGCCCACTCATGCCACCATCAAAGGAAAGAGAGTTACTAGTGCTGACAGTTGGATAGACGGCAGGCGTGCCAGGAGAAGGCTGGCTTAGAGCTGGCACTGGAAGAGGCTGCTGGGTGTGAGAAAGAGAACCCGTGGAGGACCCTACACTACTAGAAGACTCTGAACCTAGGAAAGGAGTAATGAGAAATTGGTTTTACCTGGAGACAGTAACATCATGCTCACTTTCAAATATACACTTGTAAGTGCCTACCCTGAAAGCTCAGCATTAAGCACATTATTCAACAGCAGCCTTTTTCAATGGACTCCCCCTTCATCTCCCCTGGAATACCATTCCAAGGTCCCTTCTGTGAACCAAGGGTCAATTCAGCACTGCCTTGCACTGCAAAGTGAGGCTTTCATATCTAGCTCTGGTTTTCTGGTCAGAAAATCCATATCTGTACCTCCAGAAGTCATGTAAGGGATTGGTCACTACTCCAAAATGCCGGATGCACACGTGTTGATGGGATCCACAGAATGATGAACACCATCCCACAGCTCCTGCAGCTGGGCAGGTTGGGGAAGTGCAGGGAATGCAACTGCAGGGGCCCGATGTCCCTGCGGATTTGCCAGCTAAAGCCACATGTTCTGCACACACAGCCTGCGTGCAAACAAGGACCAGCTTTTCACTGCTGGACAACTTGCACAATACTAAAACACACAAAACTATTTTTTTTCCTTCTCTGACAATTTTCAGACTGAAATAAACAAGAAAAAATGAGGGTAATATTGTGGCTTTAGCCTGGCTTTATGCAACAATTCAAATTTCAATGGAGAATGAAAGAGTCAATTGAAAGCAATAACCATTTCACAGGTATGAATGACTATAACCATTGCAAGGCAGTGGAGAACCAGACCCTGAGCTTCCTGAAAGCCAAGGCATGCAGCTAAAAGAAATATTCCGAAAGTCCAATATGGAGAGGTCTGTGGAACTGCTGTTCCCAGGTCACTCTATACCTAGAGCTCTAGGTATACAGTTTACCAAAGACTTAGTAAGAAGTATATGATACTTGCAGTACTTGGAAACACAATATGGTTGTTTAAGAACTCCCCATTAGCTGCCTCTATACAATCTAGAAGAAACAAGACTCAGAAAGCGTTGATAGAATTTATCTGCTGTTTGAAGTTACTTTGCAGTCCTTCATAAAAGTTGCTAATTTTAACCCTTCTCATTGTGCTTATGAAGAGAGCAAAGCTTGAAGCATTTGCTGATGCTGTTGGCCTTTTTTCTATTGCTGAATGAAGTGAAAATCAAAGCTATTAATTGTAGCATGGGCAAGACATCACATCCCAGCTCTGTAAAACCTTCTTCGCCTGACCAGAATTACTTCAATTCGTTTCCAAGTGTATTCACTTCTGGATTATGCAGAGAAGTGAGGCTGGAGCCATTATAACCAGAGCCCATGACATCCTTGAACAAAATGAACAAGCCCAATCTCAACATGTGCCAAATCATCACAACCTGTAACTGCATGAAGCAACAACCATCAAGAAGGGCATTCTGAACTTGGAATGTTAACTCTCAGAATGCCAGAATAAAGTTTCCGGCAAAATTTTTAAGAATCCATTTATGTTTTTGAAATTTAGACAACAAAGATTTCTAAGAATGTATTTTATATGTACATTGCCAGGTTGCAGTTTATTTTCGAGCAGTGCCAAACAGCATTACTACACTGCTAAATGAAATAACTCCATAGGATGGCACAATTTTACAGCACATGCAGAAGTACCTTGAAATTTTTTAAAAAAAAAATTAAGTATGCAATGGACAAACAGAATTTGTTACTGTTTTACTGCGTTAAGATATAGCAGCATGGCAATATACCTAAAAGGTAATGGTGGTTTAAGGGAAAGCAAAAAATTTAAATAGATCCTCGTTAGAAACAAGTTTTATAAATAAGATAAAAGTCAATATTAATAAGGCATGCAATTATATTCTGCTCTTCTACAGTTCTGCTTCAAATTCTGAGGCAGTCCATCAGTAACCCACCCATGCACTACAAGCCTCAAAATTCTCCACAACCTGATTATTGATTGGATCAAATTATCTTGCCATTTGGAATACAGATATTTACTGAATTTCTTTTTTGACCCACAGAAGACTCATACCCATACTTTCTGAGATTTTGTTTTCACATTAATTACAAGTTAACACACCTTTGAGACCCAGACCCTTATGAGGTTTTTTTCCCAACATTTCTGAATCTTAAAATGAAACAGTACACTTTGTTCCACTGACCTAATTTCTCAGCAATCTAAAAATTAAGTAAGCATTTTAGCTATATTCATTTTAATATAACAAAAGAAAGATAACAATAAAAATAACTATTAATTCAGAGGCTTTAATGCTGTTTTATCTGAGCTTGTAGGATAGCAGTGTACAGTTTCCTAAGACTGTGCAATGCAGCTTTGCCACACTGGAACTAGAGAGTTGAACTCCAGGTGTTTTCTACAAAAATATTAATAGTAAAAAAACGTTTTCAAGCCCTTTGTACGAAATGAAATGCATTGAACTTCAAGTCATCTACACTGCACTTGGAAATTCTACTTCCAACGCCAAAAGTCTCCATCTGATTTGTCACCCGGATTCTGGCTCTGAAGGCAGTTACGGATCCAGGCTGGGTGTGCAGCTGTTCCGTGCATGCAGCCCCGCGGGAGCCGGACGCACGGAGCCTCCACACCCGGAACACCTGCCCGCCCAGCCCGGCTCAGGCCGCACCGAGGCGGTGCCTGCACAGCCCTGCTGTACCTGTCTTGGACAGCCTGCCCGTGCTCTTGCTGCTCCCAGAGCTGTCTCCTCGGGTCAGCACCGAGATCCCGCTGAAGCTGCTGGCTTTCGTCACTGCCGGCTTCAGGTTGCGGAGGGAGCTGTCGGAGTCGGTGCTGCTCCAGGGCCGGGGCTCGCAGTACTTCAGCTCGTTCTCAGTACTGCTCTGATGGCTGTTGGCTGATCTCCCTGATGTTTCCTTATTGATTCTGTAAGTTATAAACTAAACTTTTAGCACAAGCATCAATTGCAAAATAAGCGAAAAGAAATTTAAAAAGAAAACAAAAAACAAGAAAGAAAAGGTAAATGCATGCAGAATACTTTGGGATTTTATTTTTTTTAAAGAAATCATCAAATACCTAAGTATCTGTCGTCTTTGTTGTGTACTATTAGTTTCTTCCTCCTGGATTCTGTTGATATTTTAATAAGATAGCTTAATATTTATTAAGAAAATAGGAAAACAAAACAGAATTAAATGGCAAATTTTCTTACCTTTTATCAGTGAAATAATTCTCTTGGGAACACAGGGACTGAGGGGCAAAGAAGCGCAGAAATTAATATGAATGGCATCTGGAACCCCTACTACAAAACACGCGGCAGTTTTGAGTCTTTTGCACAAGATATGAACTTTTACAGTATCCTCTTTCCATTAAGCTGCCTGAAAAACTTGACCTCTTTAGTGAATAATTTCTATGTTATGAGGAAACAAGATAATATAAAAAGGCCCATGTGCAGGAAATCAGAGGCAGCATCAGTACAGTTACAATGCAGGTCATTTGGTTTATATCAGAATGTTTCTGAAGTTACAGTTCTTCCCCTGGGCCTTTGCTGCCTTATGTCACTTGCAGCTGGTGTGTGATGCACAAGGCTGTGACAGCACCTGAGCTGCCTTGTCCTCTGCTGAAAGGGTGGAGGAGGAGATGACACTGGCACTGCAGTAACTACTCAGTGCTTTGGGTACCAGTATGTGCATGCTACAGAACATACAATCAAAAAGGCCATTACTGACTCAAATTACGCTGTCCTTGACTGTGACTCCTAACACCTGGCACACAGCTTCTAAGGGTGTAATACATGGTAAATTAGTATGCAAAAGAAAACCATCATTTTATATCCAAAAGCCCATTTTTTTTGTTTGTAACTAAGGTGAACAAAAAAATAATAAATTAGTCTCTCAAGAACTCATTAGTGACTTCAGAACGAGAATCCAATTTTGGATGTGCAAGTACTACAGATAAATGACAGAAAAACATTATTAATTGATATAATGGATTATTAAAAGTAACATTTTTAAAGATATATTTGTTCTGTTTTACTCAATATAATCACTACTTGCAATTTAATTATAGCTTACAACATTGTCCTGAAGGGTATCTCCAGTCAGTAGATTAGACTGCAAGATTTCCAACTGGAATTTCACATATGGGACCTCAAATCATTTTACTGTGACCACTCATAAGATGTCCTAAGTCAGACAGGAGTTTTTTGGGGTTTTTTTCTTTGCTTATTTTTTTCTTCTTTTAGTTATTGCTCTGAGCAACAGCTGAAGTGATTGCAGTACCAGAACTCTAACTTAAATTGCAGTAAGGGGCAAAACAATGCAAAGGGGAGAAATGCATTGAACAAGGTAATGTTGGAGAACACTCCAGAATAATTCTTGTGTTGCTTGAGTTTCATACAGCAGTGATTAGAGAAAATAGAAGATTTCTCAGGAACTTCAACATAATTTAAAACTCATTCGGGCCACACTAATGATTCTTATCTGTTCACTCCCATTCAGAAACAGCAAGTTTCCTGGAAAGTCACCTGTGCATGTATGCGTGTGAAGCATTCATAGAAAACAGTGAAAGATTGTCTTTGATACATACATCTTGTGCAAATATCCTTTCTCTAGCTCGCTGATATTCTTCTTCACGTTCTTCTATGGATTTACTTCTTCTGTCATCTTTTAATCGTATTCTCATCTAAATTAAGACATACAGCGTCAATTTATACAGGAAAATAGTACGAATGCACAGTCAAATCCAGCAAGTGGAAGGAAATAAGCCATGTGTGTTTTACCTGGTTGTCATCTTTGTCTAAACTAGAGTTATCTCTTTTAAGGATGTACCGCTTCTGGAATTCATCACTCTTCTCATCCTTTATATGCTCACAAAACTTTTGGTCGGGTCTGAGAAAAGTCGTTACAAAGAAAAGATTTATGGTTTTGTAAACATACATTGTACACAGTGGAACAACCCAAAATATACTCAAGATTAATGTTAAATATACTTAATATTGTAACTGAAATAAGAGATTTTGGCTGTCCAGGCAATGGAAAAGATGAGGTGCACCCCTGACAAGTCCTGTTCCTGTGGCATAACAAACCTGCTTTGAAAAATCTCCTCCTCCTTCAAAGCTTTTGCTGCAACTTCCAATTAAGGTGGGAAGCAAACCACATGCCCTTGGGGAATCAGAAGTGCTTTTGAATCCCGACTGGTGCCATGCAATGGATATTGGGCATGCATGGAAGTGAAGACAGGTGTTTGCTCCTAGAGCTGCAATACCTCAGAATTCATTTCAAAGGAAAACAGAAGGTAGAGGAGAAAGCACTGAAACTTAGAAACTTCTAAAACAAAATTAAGTAGAAATGAGTAAGAGGAGAACAGTACAATGCAGGCAAGCAAGAGCTTCACACAGTCATAAGGAGAGGGTGAAACAACAGATTATATATATTGCTTTGGTATTTTATCTACTTTGTGAAAGAAAAAGCAATATTTTGCAAATCCTTGTTATTAGAAAGAGATACTAAGTATCTAGATAATAAAACTACTATTATCATAAGAGAAGAGCTCAGACAATCAGGAAGAATTTGTCTAATAGAAGACAGAACAAATGTATGCTCTTCTCTATTTCTGTTATTTATCCATTACCTAGGATACCTGGATGGAGTCAGGGGAGCTTTTCTTTAAAACAGCCAGCCCTGCCTATGAGTTACTGGATGCCCAAGCATAATTAGCAGGCATTTCAGAGAACCTTTAGACTGTCTTACCTCTTTCTTTTAAAGGTCTCTGAATTTACTGCCCTGCAATCACCAACTCCCACTCCACTGAGACGTCCCAGTGTGCACTGGGTGGTTGATGTCAGTAACATCACTGCTCGGCGATGGAGCCGGGAACCTGCCTATGAGGAAAAGGTAAGTTTGGCTTTATTCAACGTGGAGCAGATCTCCAAGGTTTTCTTTCTAAATTCTTATTTTATATCTAAAGTGATTTAAAATAAGAATATTGAAAACATCAAGAATCTTGATGTCCGCAGGTTAGATGAAATGCCTGCTAATTAGTAACTACACCTATAGGGGCTTCCAGAGGCCATAAGCTATTTAAATAAGGTCTTGGGAAAACAAAAAAAGCATAAAAATGAAATAATCTTTTATTAGTTCTTATTCCACAACTGAAGTGTTAGACTGAAGCTTCATTCTAGAGATGATGGTAGATGCAAAGGCAACAGATTTGAAATGTTTGGCTTTTTAGGTCAATTTAGATGTAGATTCTACAGCCAAAGCAAAAACACATACATAAATAATTTAAGTATTCAACATATATTTAGGTTCTATATATTCTTCTAAAAATGTTTGAGGAGAAACTGTTTACTTAAGTGAAATTTCAGTGTGGCAAATCATTTCAATTCTACTGACTCTAAAATAAGGGTGGATAATTAGGTTTTTTTCTCCCAAAGCTACAAAGAGTGTATGTAGAGACTGGGATTAGGATGCAAGTGCTGTAAACTCCTGCTTTCATGTTCAAAACCAACAAAAAATGGTGTCAGGCAAATGCTGTAAGCTGAAACTAGAAACTAGGTGGCATAAATATGTCAACACATTAGACCTTTGTCTTTCTCAGAGAGAATGAGGAGACAGAGCAAGTGCAGAGGACAGAGAGAACAGTTGGGTCCTTTGAATGAAAACCTCAATTCCTCACAGGTTTCAGAGTTGCTGTGGCCCCAGTGCTACCTTTTCTGCAATATGGATTTTCCCAGGGGTTTCTCCAAAAACTCCCCAGCACTCACAGTAAAGTAACATGCCATGACTTGTTAACTTGGTTGAAATTTCCACTGACGTCTGTCTTCCCTGCTACATTTATAAGGCCATGAGACATCTGTAAGCAACATTATTCCAACAGAAGAACTTCAACAGCTGAATTCTCCCAGTAGAATTTTACAATACAAAAGCCAAAGTTGTGCAAGTCCCCTCCCTTCACCAAATCAGAAATGACCCTGCTCTAAGATAAGGGCTGGCTCTGCTTTCCAAAAGAAACAAAGAATGTACTTTGTACACTTTACTGGTGTAAATCTTTAAACAAAAAACCAGTTGATATAAATTTGTATTTCACAAAGTTTGCAATGCATCTCTGCCAGAAAAGCAGCAAAAATTCTTAACTTAGAGATAACAACCTTTTTTCCCCAAAGAGTTTAAACATGAAACACATCATATTATTACACAGCACCAGAACATGAACAGTAAAGATCTCACAACTACCTCTCCTTGATGCCTGCTCCCCGTGAGGAGACAGACCTCACCTGCTAGAGCATCACTGCATCACATATCCCAGGTGTTAGATCTATGCATCAAAACGGTTTTTCAAGACTTTTACACTTACATTCTTGTATTGCTAGTTTTATTTACTATGACTGACTTCCCACTCTGGTCCACGTTGTGCTCTAATCCAAAGTAAGCAGCTACCCTGTGCAACAGCATTCTATGGTAAGATGTCATTGGGGGAAACTTTTTTCTTGGTACTCTGGAAGAAAGGAATAGTAGCTTTATTAAATAAACAGGAACACTCTTGAATTCTTTTTTCCTATGAGAGTACAGTACTTACTCATTATTACCAATGAAATCTAAAATTTCCTGTTCTAATTTCAGCAGCATCATTCTGTCCCTGAAAATAAAAACACAGCAACTCACATATGAGACACTCCAATAACTGCGGTTGTATTCATCTTAAGAATACACAGATCAGAGCTGTGATCAAGGGATGATGGCAGACTGTCAACAGGACCACCAGGTATCAAATGCAGTATTTTTAGGACAAAGTATTCTTTTTTTGCTAAGCTATTTTGTATTGAACCTGCCTAGTGAAAAATGTTGTTCTCATCTCAGTATGAGTATAAAGATCCTCCAAGAAGTCTCTGCCCAGGAGGCTCAGCAGAAAGCACAGTCACAAGAGAAGACAGGCTCCAGGAGGAAAAGCAGTGCCAAGGTTGTTCCTTGTTGGTCAGTGTGGGCAGGGAGAGGTGCAGAGGCCTCAGCTGGCCCTTGGATTGTGAGGCACATCATGGGATCACTGAGAAAGTACCAGGGCACAGGACACTGGAAAGGGGGACACACACCAACCCTCAAAAGGTTAAAGCTGGCACACGTGGCAACGTGATGATGTACTAGAAATATAAAAATGCTAAAATTCAAGGTGGTGGAAAGGAACGTTATTCTTGAAACTGCTTATGCTGGTTCAAATAAACTGTTACCATGCAATGAAAGGCACTGATGCACAGTTAATAATTTGTGCACATTCAAGTAACTAAACTTCCCAGCATGTAAACCCATGGAGATCTTCACCTACAAGTCCTTATTTCCATTGGGATGCTTCATGACTTCAAACAGGAACCACCTACAAGTCTCCCAGAGGTCTGCGCTTTCTAATTTTACTCTATAGGACTATGGCTTTGGCCATATTATGGCTCATTTCACATTTTTTGCCAATAAAATGGAATCCAAATAAATTATCACCTTGGAAATCCTAACTATAATATGAGTGAATAACAAATAGCAGTGAAACAGCTTTTGTGGCAGGGCACAATTGCACCAAGTTAATTTCTAGCCTTGTATGTAGAGCCACAAACCCAGCACAAAACCTCAGTGAGGGAAAGAACAAACAAGGCAGACAGTGACACACTGCAAACCTCAGAACAACAGAACCAGGTCAACCCTGTTGCTAACAAATGATGAACTTGGATTAGGTCAGATTTGGTTTGTGATGTGCAGAGTGAAGATCTCTAACTACAGTTATATGGTATAGCTTAAAAAAAAAGTGTTTATCTATAAATTCAGTGCAAGACAAATCAGCATCAGAGAAGGCAGTTTGGTCTCTAACAAGCAGGTGTTAAGACAGTACAAGTTTTAGAGACACTGTATTAGAGCCCTTTCAGGGAGAGAACTGCACATAGACTGAACACATTATTTGCACATTAAACATTAAAAGCATTTAAACCATTTCAGTATCCTGAACCTCTGCTCAAAAATTACAGCAATTACAGTGCTGGTTTAGACAGTCTGTGCAACAACATCTCACTCTGAATAACTGACATGGAGCGTTAGACATTTAAGAGAGGGAAAAAATAAAACCACAAACAAAAAAACAGGTAGCATGACACCTCAGGCAACAAGAAAGAAAAACATGAAGAAAGTTGACGTTACTGATTCTTACCTGGGATTGTTTTTTAATGTATTTACTAAAAATTCATGAAGATCTATACCAGTGGAATCTGTATACTCCTGGCTGGAATCTAAGGGTGACGGGAAGAGAGCAAAATTACACTCTGAAGAAGCATTTTTCCAATTATTGCTGAACATACCATATATGGATCAAAACTATATACCTATTAAGCACATTATTCCCAAAATTAAATGCTTCCAGTTTGCAGGGAAAAGGCTCACAAGTCAAAAAAACCCCAAAAAACAATAACAAACCAGAAAACCCACCACCACCCACTATCCTCTAATTCTAAAGTAATACAGAAGCAAAAGTTCCAGTAAGACCACCAATCTATTAACAACTTGTCATATATTGTGAAGCACTGTTTCACATTGAGACACCTCATTTCCATCAGCCTTCCACATCTTCTCAATATCCTACACTGAACAGTTGTGCACAGATCTGTGTACTAGCAGCAGCCAATGTACAGAACTACTGGATGTTGCCCAAAGAAATACTGTAATTCAGAACATAACAGTTTAACCTTCACAGGCTGGTGCTCTGTATTACTAAAAATCCTTGTTCTGTTGGGCTTTGTTTTCACGTTTAGATGTTTTCAAAAAGAAGTCTCAACCTTCCACCTCCTCTCAGGTTTCAGTGAAAGTATTACATACTATCCTCTGAAATCTGTCCCTGAAAGAAGTGATTTAAACACCAAATCCTCCCCTACATGAACGGTTCGAGTTCCACGCACTAGAATTCACACAGGCATTTGAACAGTATTTTTGGAACTAGATGTCTTCCAAGAACTGCTTATGTGTTAACCTAGTCCCAGCTTAGTTAGGCACAACTCAAATTTATGCCCAGGTCCCAGCTGCCCAGAGAGTAAAGGTGAAGCAAAGCAAGTCTGAGCATGTGTGGCTTGGTTATACTCTTGACTCCGAGGAGGGGAAGGAAAAAAAAAAAAAAAAGGGCTGGTAAAACAACTTCAAGATTCAATAATTATTTACTTCAGTTTTCCTAATTTGCAAGTAAGCAATGATTTAGTTATAATTACTAGAACTGATGCTAAAATACCATAATTTTCTGTTTTGGCACATCCTGTATTGGGAAGTAATTAACCTTCAGAGGAGACAGTGGTGCATTTTGTCACTTTGCTCTCAACTTCCCATCATTACCTGTTGGTATCTGTGGGGAGTGTGTGGTTTTTTTAACGCATCCTTTCAAAGACTGAGATTTGTAAATGCAGAAAAAGTTCTCCATCCCAGTGATTTTTATTTCACAAATACCTGGCTGCCAGCTGGGAAAAGCTGCACTGAAATGCCACATGAGGAAGGCCTTATGGAATTGCAGGACACGAGATGGACAAGTGCTACTTGTCTCAAAAAGAATTCTAGCTCTAAAGGTATTTGCTATACACTGATCTAAGATATTTAGGTAAATATCCTGGATATTTAAAGCCAGAGCTGTATAATGATTTGCCAATTTCAATGCATGAAGTCTTCTACCTGTAGGAGGCATTAAGCAGCATGGACAGCAATTGGCTTATGTCATTAATTTCACAGCTCTCTTTCAGATTAAAACCCAAAGATTTTCAGCACATAGCCTACAACTTCAATCCAGAATGCAGGAATATTTAAGTGAAAACGTAATACCTGTCCTTTTTATTGATGTAGTTTTACCCTTACTCCGAAACTTTATTTTAAAAATTCTAGAGACTATAAAAAGTAAAATAAACAAACAAGAACAGTGACTCCTGTTGAATGAAGATCAGAAAAAGTACAAAGGTAGCTGTGCCATTCTCACCTCAGTTTCACAAGTCCTGTAACAACAAAGTCTAGGAATAAGATAGGAACTTCCACTGACTAAAGTCAGCTTTTCAAAGAACACTTGGACACAACTGAGACAACACAGCCGTTTTTATGCTGCTCTGCACAGTCAGACAGGCGAGAAAGCAAAAGCATTTGCTGGAGTGTTTGATGCAGTCTCAGAAGCACTGTTTCCTCTGGGACCAATTCCTTCTCCAGATCAAAGGTATCTGATCTATTTGTTTCATTTGCAAAAAAAATTTAAAAAAATAAAGCAATGTTTATGCAATAGAGACCTGGAAGCAGAACTGTATTTTCATATGTTCTTTATCTACAGAGTACATTTAAAAGCACAATGACAGATAGCAAACCTCTTGATAACATTTTTCTGGACAGTTTATCACTGGATTTTTCCTTTTCTGATTCATCTTTTGCAGGTTTTTCTTCTTTTTCAAAAGACTGTGACAACTGGATCTGAATTTTCTCCTGTCAAAAAGTAAAAATCAATCATCACACAAAGTATTTCAAACAATACCTGCAGGAGAACTGTTCTCTACTATATTACCTGCAAAATAATGCAGTAATAATAAAAAAAAATTGTCTACATATTCTTTCTGATTCCACTTGTGCTCTGTGGGTCCACGCAATGAAATTATTTATCAGTAAATCAAAAAGTACAGAGAAGGCATAGCAAGGATGACACACATTTTTAAATTTACACACACTTCCAGGCCCTAAATGCTATTGCAAAATGCATTTAAAGTATCTTACTTCGTATAAATAAGAAAATATTCCAGTTTATCGGGGGTATAAATTTTATCCTGCCACTATATTTTTAAGTGATGCATCACCCACAATGCACCCCCCCCCCAATTCCTCACAGTTCTTTACTACAAAAGCTTGTTTCAAGTTTTGATTTGGTTTATATCAAGAAGAAAAAGCAAAACAAAAATGTTTCAATCTAAGACAGATCAGTGTTTCCAGATCCACAAAAAAAAGGAAATATTTACAGTAAAATGTACCAAGGCAAAATTTGCAAACCTGTCATCAAGGCTTAGGCTCTTAATTTTTTGTGTATTTTGACAGAGTAGCTTTGTGTGCAATCATCTCAAAATCCATGGTTTTATACTGGTAGATGAACTATTATAAAACCTGTTTCTCAAATACAGCAAAAAGATCTTCCCTCTGAAATTAGTGACATAATGATCCCCTAAATAGTGAAAGGCTGCAGTTTGTTTTTCATGCCTCTTTATGCTTTCACAAGGTTGCCAGCGAAGGACTAACACATTTCAGACAGCCAGACCCAAGGAGTTTGGGAGCAATGGAGTCACCGTGTCTGAATGACTCCCAGCGTAGCAGTGGCAAAGTCCTGTCAGAGCCAGACCTCCCATTACCTTCGAACTCCCTCAAATGTCAATTCTGCTCCCCCAGATGCCAACTGGGTCAATTCTGTCACCTCCCCATTCCCGAGAACACCTGCTCCTTCCCAGTCCACACAGCCTGCCCCTCATCCACTCTTGCCTATCACTCTTCTGCCCTGCACCTAATCCTTTCCCACGCAAGTCCTCACTCTTCCTTCAAGCCCGTTCTCACCCATATCCAGGCACTTGCTCTAAGCTTCTCCTCATGTGTCATTGCACAGACTTGATGTCACTCATGGAATCCAGCCAGAGTTAAATATAGTCAGGGTTGACCAAGGCTGGAGCCTGGTTCACGTGCCCACCCCGCAGCCACGCTCCTGCCTGTGCCGGCACCATGGGAATCCTGCACTATCCAGGCTGTGGTCCAACAGTAGTTGCCATCTGCAGGTTTGGAGCAACAACTTTTTCAAATGAGGAAAAAAATGCTTGCTGATAGTTTTACCAATTCTCCCTTTCATTGCGATTTTCCCCACACAAAATGTTCTAGTTAAACTTCCTAATTCATGAACACCCACTAAACAACACCATAATGTGAATGAAGACTTCTCAGCTTTGGAGAGTATCTATAACCACATCTGATAAATACCATGTCACCAGTAAGAAACTCTTCTGTCTGATTCTTTCCTAGTCATGAGAATTCACTTGGCTACAAACCTTAAGGAGTCCAGAACAAATTTTTGCATTTCTTCCCTCATAAACTGGAATATAGTTCAAATGAGCCATCTATTTGTCACTACAAAATGCACCACCACACTTACCATTCACCAAGTAGCTGTGTAACCATTATTTGAAAAAGAAACCTTTCTGTCTTATTAAGAAAGTATTCCTGACTTGGATTCACCAATGTGTTATCCTCCATTTTACAATAATACTTTACAAAACTTTCAGTAAATCAAGGAAGTTTTCACAGTCTGATGCTTCTTCACTAGCAAATTGACTGACTGCAACTTCCAAACTCATTCGAAGTCAATGCATACAGCAATAGTTTAGTCAAAGGACCTCAGCAAGTAATCATTTTCATACTTCCTTCCCCAACAAGAGCTAAAAAAAGGAATCACCATCTGAACAGCCAGTTCTGCTACTACCACCAGCTCTACTTCAAAGCGTAATACACCAGAACTGGGTACCAAAGGGCACTTTCTTGTGATTTCATGCTATAAAAACTGTAGCATCTATTTAAATATGACCTACTTGACTGGAAAGCTGCCAAGAAATCTTTTAACTTCTCTTCCCCTGTAAAACTCTCTTAATCCCACCCTGTTTGCAGGTCTCTGCTGGCATTTGAACTCAACAGGACTCCTCACCATAACTCAGATCTCCCATTCCAAGCCCTCAATGTAGAAGAGGAAATTGTCACCAAATTTTTCTTAAACAAGAAAAAGCCAAACAAACAGCAAAATACCCCAAACAATCAAAACCTGATAAATCCCTCCATCTTAACACATTTGGGAAAAAGGTGAGCATATTTCTCAAAGTCCTTCATCCTGAGGTTGTGGCTTTTTACCAGTAAAACCAACACAAGTCAATAGAAATTAACATTATAGCCCCTTGCCTTCTCCTCCCACTCCCTCTCCACTGGGTTATTTTACTTCCTTTAAAAAGTTCAATCTTTTGAAGGTTTATTTACTTGTTACCCATAATAACAACTGTCATTCATATGAAAACAGCTTTTCCTTAAAACGGGCTGAAATGGATCATCCGTTGCTAGTGCTTGTACTTTGTATTGGAGCATAGAGTCAGAACAACCTAATGTTTACACAATTGATGGCAAGAGAACAGAGTTAGTGTTACAAAGATAAAAAAAATCAAATATATCAGTTATGTTCTTCCTCTTACAATAGGTTTATAAGCTTTCACAGTACCTTTTGGTAAAGGGCTGCCAGTGCTCTTAACAAGGATTAAAAATTTGTGAAGCTCTTATCTAGGTTTCTCAGTAAGAACCAGTATCTTGTTTCATGTTGCAATTGAATATGGAAACATATATCAGAAAATAAATTGATCAGCTTGAGATAATTTCTTTGGTCTGTCACCCTCTTCCATCACAGCCTTCCGAGGAGAAACACCGAGCGGTGCCAGCAGTGCCTTGCTACATGTACTCTGCCAGGAATTTCCCCCTGTGGAGCTGCTGGTGTGGAAGGGGTAACTGATGAACAGTCACAGACAAGACCATAGAGTTACCCCCAAGCTCATACCAGTTCCTAGTTGAGTACATATATTTTTCATCCTAGCAAGGCTACCACTTTCTAATAATCGAAAACTGTGATTCTTCAAATCAGCCACATTATACTGAATTTAATTCTTCCAGTGTCTTAAAATCCATCTTAAGTATCAACACAAAGCTGGAAGCCACTTTTCAGTTGCAATCACTGACACAACAGAGCAGTGACTCTTTCAGAAAGGAGAAGTATCAAGGGTGATTCTCCTGCTGCCAGACGGGCCGGTGCAAGGCAGGCTCTTCCTTCTCCGAGCCACTGGACCCCATACGTCACAAGCACAATTAACACTTCAGAGTGTGGGGCGTGAAGCAGTCAGCAGCTGATTGGCACTTATGAAGAGCTCTTCCATGCTTTCCTAAAGCTTCTTTGGGAAAGAAGGCGAAATGGGTGAAGAATTTGCCTGTGTGAGTTGCTACAGAAGGTCACAGGAGACCTGTGCCTCATTGGATGTGCACTACAGCATCAGATTTGGTAACAAATTCCCACTTCTAACTCTCCAACATGCATTTCTCCACTCTACAGGGAAGAACTAAATTTGTTCTTGCAATCATTTCTTTGCACAGCTATTGGGATTCATAAGCCATTTTTTCTAGATTACTGCTTCCAAAGAAAGCTCACAGCTAGCTCTAATTTTGTTTCTTAAGGCAATCTGCTTTATGGTATTCCTTTTGTACAAACTTACATTATCACACAATTCAATTCATTCTGCAGAACCAGCCTTTACAATCCTCCAACTACTGTAATAATTCCTTTCCAGAACCACCTGGCAGCACACAGCTAAGGACAGATTCCCAGAGGACTTGGCAACAAATGCCATCTGAGGAGAACACTTATTATAAATGTCTGACTTAAATCACTCAACATACGGTCCTGTATAGTGCTAGAGGCTGGAAAATCCCAAGGTCTCTTATGTTTGAAATATACCATGGATGAACAGTCCACCAAATCAGGATTTTGTCTTCTTGTCATTCACTACAATGACTGAAGAAGTTAAACTCCACTGCTTCAGACTAAACAACTCAGCCTGACCAGATCTCTCAATCTATTTTGTTATCTTATGCAAAACATTACAACAGGGTTGTAAATCATTGTAAGCAGCAATAGCTTTCCTGTTGGCTTTTAATCTTTTACTCTGCAACCTATACCAATCTGTGACTTAGATTTGCATTAAATTAACAGGCCCCATTTCTGAATTCCTCTAGTCAACTCTTCAAATTCTGGTATATTGGTGAAGGCCTACAAAAAATACTATTTTCTCATTTTTTCCAAGGATAAGAAAACCTGTTTCAAATCTCCAAAAATGTTTAATTAGCCTGACAAACACCTGCATGAGTTCTCAATGTCCATCTTTCCCCAGAATCGAATTACCACCCCTCCAAGCAAAATCCCCTCACACTCTGCTTTCTACTGCTTCCTCCTTAACAAAAGCGAGACTTTTCACAAAAGCACAGTTTAGAAGCTTTTTAATAACACCAAAGGACCATTTCAGGTTTGACAGGCATGAAAAAACAACAGCATTTTGATGGCCCTCATTCACACACAGAACTAAAGCCAGTAGTAGGGTTTTGCTCTGAAAATACAGACTGGTATGAAGGTACAGTCAGGAAACCCAGATTTTGTTTAAATTCTCGAAAGTAACTGTACATATCTGTTTAGCATGTAGGAACTTCTTTAAGTGTGTTATATCACCTTAACAGATTAGTCTTCAGATATACCTCAGCAAGTGTTACAGAGCTACCAGCAAATGTGACTAATACACAGGAATTCAGTTACAACACCAGAAATTACAACTGTTTTCATTTTCAATATATAAAAAGCCGATAAATTATGCTCTGCACTAATCACAATGTTTTTGCCTTACTGATTGCAGACAGCACTTGAGCAGTTTAAGAGTCCTTTAAGTGCACTGTAGGACTAGAAAGTTAAAACAACTGACAAACCCCCTCCTTCTGTCCATAGATATAAACTATTATAATTCAGAAAAACAAAGCAGCAAGTTCTTCATCTGATATTACCACCTCTTTTAGATCTATATTAAAAATAAAAATTAAACCCACATGGTATCCACATATTTAAAGAATACCCAACAGATTTTCTTTTGAACAATAAGTTACTTCAAATTGTTCCAGAAACTTCAGTAAGGTGATTTTTACCTGGAGGTCCTGTGATATTTCAGCTGTGGGAGGTGGTGGATATTCTTCACATACAGCAAGGCTCCGAACTAACTTTAACTTTGTGTTTGACTAAAGGAAAGTATGTAAAATTAAAAACTATGGCTTATAAAAGATTGTATAAATATATCATAAGCCGTTATTGTTTCATTCATTACATGTAAAACAAAATGGCTGAAAACTGCATTTTTAATGTTTTCAAATGAATAAATAATTCCCTCTAGGATGAAAATACCCAAGCAGTTGCAGCTTTTGAAGGCACTATCAGCACAATAGAGCACATCTAATGAAAAGTAAATAAAATGTTGGGAAGGTGTTTCTCTCCATAACAATAAAAAGCCACCAAAAATATAAAGGCAAATCACGAAAGCAGACAACTAGGCAAGACAAAAATCCAACAGAATAAAACAAAGCTACAATGCCAAAAAATAAAACTAAAGGCACTTTTCACAAAGTAACGAAGCTCCACCAAGCATGAAGGGCTCCCTTCGCATGCCAGCACGCCGGGCTACCGTACCTTGGACCTTTTGGCTGTCTGTCCAAAAGACTGCACTGGCCGCTGGACGACAGGCACAACAGAGAAGGTTTAGATTAAACTTAGTGGTACAATTTTGTTAATGCAAAAGTCTGTACAAGAGAAAGCTCTGACAGTTATTACTGACACGGGCAAATCTGTGAAAGGAACAGCAGGTGCTTTTGGCTGACGGATTATGCGCTCTCCCACTTTCGTCAGGCTTGGCCTTGATTTCCCTTCTCATTTATCAACAATAGATATTAGAGGACTTTACCAGGAAGCAAGTATTATTCTTGTTCAGTAAGATCCAAGCAGTTTACTCTCCCTGCCAGTTCCTACACTTTCAATTCTTGTTTCCTAATTTCCTTGGCAACATGACATGGTTTTTATAAATTTTCTTCCTATTCCTGAAATCTACCTGGAAAAATGATATTAAATAAAAAAGAAAAAAAAGCATTGCCTCTACCAAGGGAACAGATAACAGATGATGACCTATCATAAGCAGCTTAAAACACATGGGGGTTTTTTTCTTTCATCTTGGGACCTATATAAGTATATTTTAAAATGAGCTGTTGGTCTTATTTTCCCTTTCATTTAGTAACTTACTATGCATTAATATGCTTCGTCCCCTCCCACAGCCATTTTAGTAAGTTTTTATGCATTAATATGCTTTTTCTTCTCAGAGAGTCATTTTAGTAAATTATGCAATAATTTGCTTTTTTCCTCCCAAGACTCTTCTTCTACTACTGTTGTTCCTTAAAAAAAAAATAATTTAAAATTACCAGACTTTTAGTACAGTGTGCGTAGTTGAAAAGTACATTTGAATCAACAAAAGCATTTAACGATTGGTTAACTGCATAGTTAAAACTAACTCAGCCCCCTGTGCCAGTGACACAGGAATAGAAACACTTAAAGAGTGGCATCACATAATTTCAGTACTGGTTTCCCTGGAGAACTAAAACTGATGAATAGACAAGCCTTTAACAGAACTGGTTTTAGTGAGCACAGGCCTACTATTTGTAAGGAGAAATTAACATAATTAATGTAATTTCAAATGTTGTTTAATGGACAATATTTTCTCCTTTCAAAAGGAAACTAAACAGAAACTTCATTGGAGAACTCCATGAACTCCTTGCCTTAGCTCACAGGAGATGTCTATCAAGTGCCTGAACTTCTTAGCAGGTCATACAACATTGCTAAAAAGAACATTTCACCTACAGCAGAGCTCTACCATGTAAAGACAGGACTGCTTTTTCTCTCATTTTCCTCAAGTCCCAAATGTCTATTTTGGATGTTGCACCAGCTTAGCTGAGGAGCAGCAGAAGGGGAGCTCATTTAAGCTCATTTCACTATGTAACAGCATTTTAAATAGCCTCACTGAAAACTAACTCAACTCATCATCAGCTTTTTAAAGGAAGTTTGCTGAGATTTTGAGCAGCAAAACCAGTTCAAATGCTTTCATACCTGGAAACAGTCAGACTCTGAGCTTTGCTGTTTCCACATCTGGAACCATACAGAGACTTTGAGTTTTGCTGTTATCTGCAATATATGTTTTCCTTTTCATCATCTCCACTGAAAGCATTCCTTGCATACTGAAAGGTGGCACTCTGCATATCCCTGACAAAGTTTCTGTTACACCAAGCTACTAAATTTCAAAAACTGCATGATTTCCCAAGCTCCTATCAATTACTCCAGCCTCAATTAGCTCAGGTGCGTTCAAATCAAGTAGTGCAAATTTAAAGTCAAATCAGGACTGCCAGCAGAATCCTCAGTTCACTGTCAAGAGGCAAAAGAACCTATATTTGGGCAATTGTTTATCTTTTGCAAAGTTCTGGAAGCTTTGAAGCCAGTACGTAAACCAAAAGAAAGTATGGAAGCAAACACCCCAGATCCAGCATTTGATAGGGCACAAGAGGGAATTAAACCTACTTATACAGGACAGTGAGCTACTGCTCACTAATTAGGTAAGTCACACATATTTAAGTTATTTTTAAGAGTGATTTGGAAAAAAAACAGAGAAAAAATTGTTGCTGGGACTAAACCAACCCCAACAACTTTGGGGAGAGCTGGGGAGCCACGGTAGGAAGGAGGTTTCCCTTATGGATGAGAAAAGTATCACCCCACCCACCATAATCAAACTTCTTATCTAGAAACAACTGCCTTGTACAACACTCCTGTGATAGGTGTGGATTCCTGGCTTTCCTGTTTGACTTTAAGGATGTCAAAACATGAAATACCAGCCCCCAAAATCCAGCTGTAACTGTGCGCAATAAGCACCACACACGTGTCAGGTGAGAAGCCCTGGAATAAATCCGGTACGGCCGGAATGCAGCGACAGCTCAGGTGGGAACAGGCCGATGGGGCAAGGTCTGGGCCAAAACCCACAAACCCCAAAGTCCTGTGATATCACCAGCAACTGCATTCTCAGAACTTGAAGATGGTTGGGCACAATTCAATGATTCCTTTCTTGGACAAAACCACACCGATAGAGGATGACACCATTTCCACTGGAATTCCAGGACAATACAATAGTAGCCAATGCACATTTTCTCACTTTTCAGGCCCATGAATTTTAGTTCTATTCTAATTTCTCTGCATTTAGTAAGTTTTGCTCCTACAGAGCATCTTTATGTCCCCATTTGTGAAAAAGGATTTCTAGCTAATTTAGATTATGCCATCCTCGGTGAGTGCAAATTAGGCAATTTCTTTATATTTGCAGCTCTCAAAGACTTTTACTGCCTTGAGAAAACACTGTGTTAATGAAAGCCCTATTTATAGTCATTATGGGCATGATTTCAAGACAGTGTTTAAAAGCAAGTATTCCAAATAATTGCATAATGAAAATAATGATTAGGTTCTTCCCTTTGAAAAAACCCCACAAACACAACTTTTAAGACCAACTAATATGCTACATTTCCAACTGCAAAATAAAAAGGGAATTAAGATAGCATTTATCAAAAACATATAATCACAAATATCCAGGCTTTCAGTAGGATTATTTGCCTACTTTATTTTTTCGTAAGTACCTCACCAGATCATGTCTACTAAATGCAAAGTAAAGATCTGGAGCTGTTACATGCCTTCCTCTATCATCACTGTGCTGTCTAAACAAGCTGGATAAAAACAGGTCAGGCACAAGATGGCAAACTCAGACGTGTGAAAGGGGCTCTATTTCTGAAGTACCATTTGGACATTTCTGAGGATAGGCACAACATGACAAAACTGAGCAAAGAGTGTTCTAAGGACATTCAGTTTTTCACCTTTCTGCTCAATTAGGTCTCAATTTTAAACCCAGTTAAGGGCTATGGTCCCAAGAAGCATGGATAGCTTTGGAATACTGAAGGAAAGAACAGTGTGGTCTATGGTTACTTGCTGTCCTGCATTAGTGTGCAGTGATAGCAATTTTCCATGACACAGAAGAGGATGACTGAGGGAAAAATAGTTTCACCCTTGGACATCGAGGCAGTTCAAGGCAAGAGAATCTGCCCAAACATTTATCTAGTCAAAAGTATTACATCACATATTTTGAAGACAAAGACAGGTAAATCTGGCAACACCAAAACAACTGGGGAGGAGGCAAAGAAAGGCTTCAGAGAACTTCAGCTGTGAAACAGAGAGAGAAGCCCAAGGTTTGTGCAAGTATGGAAGGAAGAAACTTGTAGAAAGAGAGATGTCAAGTTGCTAAGTAAAAAAAAAAAAAAAAAAATCTAATTCCCCCAAATTACAAGGATTTCTGCTTAATTAGCATTAAAAAAATCAGAATTATACCCACTTAATACAACATCTGCCTTGCCCTTATCATATAGTAGATGCATACAACTCTGCATTCATGACAAGAGGCTTTTTTGGGTTTTAAAAAGAATTCTTCCTAATAATAAACCTAAGGGACTATCCTGCAAGACAAGTCCAGGATCTTTAATCTGTTGTCAATATCTCCTGATGCTTTCTCCTTACAGCATTGCCTGTCTCACCATCCAGGGACAAAGGCAACACAGACCCTGTATTCCAGCTAATTCCAAATGGATATGTTGTCACCTGACATGGATAAGATTAACAGGTGGGAAATACCTTTGGTGAACCAAAACCTTTTTGATCACAAAAACTAACATAGTGCTGATGTGCACATGACTTCTGTGAAAGCACTTTTCATAAGAGTGCCTCTTGTTTCCAGTGCCATTTAAATGACACTTGAACCTCACTTCAAATATGACAATTTAGAAATGATCTCTATATCAATTACACTACTTTTGCACTGCTTAAAGAAATTGGGAGTGCTAGCCATGTACTCTAATTAAGTATTTTTCTCATTCACATTGTACCTCCAACAGCAGACACAGCAGCAAATCAATTACTAATGCACAATCTCTCAAAATAATCTGGAATTTACAACCAGTTACATTTCAAAATATAATCACCAGTTTCTGAACTGTGCAGTTCCAGAAGCATACCTGAATTCAACTCATATTAAGTTTAGACAGAGGAAAAATCACAGCCATAGTTTCTTCCTTGGCTGTAAAGAAGTCAAAAATGAAGTGGTAACTGCACTCAGAAATATGACCACAGTTTGCCAGTAGGTATGAAACCTATTCTACTCCTAGGGAGGAAAGCCACACCCAGACCCCATACAACACCCATCCCCAACCCATCCTCTGATGCACTCCCTTAGTAAACGAAGAACACAACAAATTCCAGTAAGTTTCCGATAATATTTTCTAACATTTCTCAGCAAATTCTTTGCTCTTTTTCCTGCCACCACAGTCACATTTAACCTGCACTTAATGACAAATACTATGTCCACTGTAATTTCATCAGTCAAACTATTTGATCATCCATTAGTTAAAAATCTGCTGACTGCTAACTGTTCCACAAGGTTGTTTGACTATGGACAACCCCAAATTTCTGGTTTGTATTTTAGCATAAAACACACTTTAAATGAAATATCCTCAAGTATATGACACATATATTTGCACTAGCAGCCTCCACAGTACAAGTGACCTTAATTTCTGCTGATTTTAGTTGTAACAAAGGGGTGCTCACATTAGTCAGGTTTCATTTGGTAAACGTCTTCCTGCCACTCTGGAAATGCACATCCTCAGCCTCCAAACTCAGTTTTTAATTAAACTGCTCATGTAACAGCAATGTTCTGATTGCTCTCTCTGATGGAGACTCCTGGACACAAGACTCATGACAACACTAAATGCAATGACAACCAAGCTGTTTCCATCAAACAGCCTTCACCACACACTTGTCCAGTTCATTCTGCGGATGTGAGATAATTATTTCAGCCATCAGCTCTTACTCCAGAACAAGCATCCAACCAAGCAATCCACCCGCTGCCAAATCCACAGCCTCTGGCAGCACCGACAGGTTCACTCCTCTGAACTCTGACTAGACAGCAGCAGTTGTTTGCAGGAAGGCTTATTTCTTATTTGCCACTTGAGTCTCACAGAAGTTTCCACACTAAAATTTGTTAAATGAGAAAATGTGAATGAGACTTTTCCAAATTACTGAACTGTATGAAAATAACCTCAGATTAATTTTTAAGTCTCGCTACTAGAATATTCCATTAATTAAAGAAAATACCAGCTCAGCTATCATACCTACCAGCTTTTAAGTGGCAGTTATTTCTCATGTTACAGGAGAAGTATTTCATTTCAAGGATTTATTTTTTCCATAATATTACTATTTACACTGATGCTAGCCTTAATAAAGCCAGAAGATATTAAAGTGTAAAACTATTGTTATTGCAGCGGTCTACAAGATTTATCTGGAAGCAATTTAACATAGCAGATAAAGCTTACCTCACTCAGTGGAATATTGAATTGTTAGTCTTGAACAAAACTACTCCCCAAAGAACCTTTTACTCAAATCTCAATAACAAGAATCTAATAAGCTACTGTCCCGTTTTTGCAACCCACAAGAGAATCCCTCATATCCCAATCAGGATTTCTGTAAGAAAATTGTTTAGTGTTAACTCACGGACACAAAATTCCTATAGACAACTAGTTTATGCCAAACACAAACTTCTGTGTTTCCTTTTAGAAATCTTGCCTGTTTCGTAGGTTGTGTCAGAAATTTTCAGTTGCTTTCCTGAACTCCTCACCTCATCTGAACTGCTGACAGTCCTGTGATCAGGTGGGCAGCCTCAGCCAGGAGTGAACTGTCTTGTCCCACAACTAAATCTCAGAGGTGTTAAATCTGCTGCCACAAATTTCTAATCCATCCTTATCAGTGTGTTCTCCATTGACACAAGGTAGTTTCGTACTATTTGCTTTGCCTCCTTCTCACTTCAAATGTGATGCCACAACTGCTTTATAGGTACATCTCCCACCTGCAAAGGCCATCCATTTATATGCATCAGCTCTTCAGTGCATGCACAAGGAACTGTCTAAGCTTTCCTACCTAAAAGCCACCTACCAAAGTTGCCAAGCAGTGAAGAACAGAGAAGGGAAGGTGCAGGGAGTACCTTGCTGCCCACTAAGGCAGGATGGTGCTCACCAGCTCATTCTGCCACTCACGTGGGGTTCCTGCTGGTGGCTGGGGGAGGATCCAGACCTGCTGGCCTCAGAAGCTCTGGATTCCTCCAACTCCTGAGGATTTGGATTACCTGCAGCTGATTACTTCAGCCTTATGCTGAGCAACTCTGCTGGAAAATCTCTACCTGAGCCACCTAAACTGCACACAGGTCAAGAGCCTTGGGCTGGCCACCCCTCCCCAGGGCAGACAGGCTGGGCTGAGCGGCAGCACCTTGTTCAAGGCAGCAACGCTCGGCACACACAGCCCAGCCCCAAACTCAGTCAGGATTCAGCAGCAGCAAAAGCCAGCCGGAGTTTGTTCCTTGTTCTGCTGCAATGAAAAGACTTGACTTCACTTGTGCACTCAGGAAAACACACATATGGGCAAATTGTCTGATTCCCATAAAAACCACTCATATACTTCAAAGAATTAGAAATGACTGACTCATATTTACATGAGTACAAACAGAGAAGTGGGGCAAGGAGGAGAGAGGAAGCAATAATCATCCTACTTGCTTCCCTAACACTGGCCAAGTTCTCCTAGCTGTACCAAAGAAACATATAAGAGGATCAAGAGACTGGAGAAGAACGAGACACAGACTTATTGAACATGATATACTAGTGAAAAACAAAGTGAAAAGCTTCTTACCGGCATATTGTTTTTGTTATCAGGGCAATTTTCATCCTTTTCCACTTGAATCTGTTCCTGACTTCCTGATTTTTTAAGGTTTTCAACTGGGTCTGTATCTTTAAATTCAGCTTCTGAACCCTTCATTGCATCAGTTTCATCTTTTACAGTAAGAATATCAGACATCCTCATTAGAAAAGGTTATTTTAAAATTCTACAAGAAATATGGAACCTTTAGGACAAAGAAAAAGTGGATCATTGAGTAATTTAAAATTAATTAAAACCCCCCACCTATACCTAAACAGCTACCCAAAATAAACATGATTTTGCTGCAAAAAGGATCCCCCTTTTTCTGTGACACTTTTTCCTGTCTTGCATTAGAGGGAGTGATTTCTTTTTAACCACTTTTATCAAGAGGCCTCTAATAGCAGACATCTACACAAAGGAGAATTAAGAGCCACACTGCTGGATAACACTGACAGATTTTCCCTTCCACACTTTAAAAATAAGCACCTGAACATTCTCCAGATACTCCAATCAAACTAGGCTCCAACAGAAACAAGGGAAGATTTTCTTAAAGGAAAAGAAAATTACATATAGATTTATATTTAAAGGGTTGAAAATAAATAGATGAATCATAATGCCCCAACTGTGCAAACATTCATAAATTTCATTAAAACTTTTGAAGTTTCCTTGTTGACAGGTAATAACTGGACAAGTTCTGATTGCAGGAACTATCTTACCTACGAACTGTAGAGAAAATTAAGCACTCTCTCAAAAGCAACAAAGAAGAAAGAAAGAAACAGATTCAGTAACCAGGATAATAGCCCTTATCAGCAATTACAATTTATAATAATAATAATTTAAAATACTATGTAAAGATAACTAATGATTAAATCCCAAATTTTCCATAAGTAAAAATAAACACAACTCCTAGTCATTACTCAGCCACAGTGCAAGATGTAAAACCAAGCATTTTCCATTTTTTACAAGTAAAGGAGAGTAAGATCTGAATGCTAAAAGTCCTTCATAGGAAACAAATAATCAAATAACGTCATGGAAAAGTCTTAGCATTTGATTTAGTACCTGATATGTCCTACAGTTTGGGGATTGTGGTCTCCCACAAAAATAAAATAGAATAATCTGAAGTTCCTTTTCACAGTTGTCAACCAAGATGTCAGTTGTAATGAACCATCTGGAATCTGGCAGGAGGAGTCCCATGTCCTTATCCCCGGTGTAGAGTCCTGGGCAGAACGATTTTGTCTCGGATCAGCAAGAACATCCCTTCTGAATGCCTGAAAATCAACAAAGGAAATACATTATACTTGTATTTCATGTGGGAGGGGAGACAAAATATGATGACACCCAAAAGCTTGAACAGTTGCTTTAAGGAAAAAAAAAAAAAAAAAGGAAAAATCAGCATTTCAGTCATATCCATCCTACTTGCTCTATCTAGCAGCAGTCACCATTTCATTAGACTTCCAAAACATTTCTGCATTACAGAGTTAACAAGTAGTCATAATAAACATCTTGTTAGCATTCCTAGTGAAACTCTTTCTCTAAACAAGCAGGTATCTTCTCAAAGAGTCTGAAATATGCTGCCCAGCAGGTGTGGAGGAGTAACAGGCCATGAAAGCTCACAAATCCCTATCAGCGTAACAGCATTTTTCTCTTTGTTGTAGTTAAATCATCTACAAGCACAGCACTTAAGCCATATTTTAGACAACTTGAATTACAGAAGACAGCTTTATTTTATTCAACAAAATAATTGCCCTTGAATGAGGATTTACACATTTTTGCAAAACTGATACTTTTCCACCTCCCCTCTTCTTCAGATTTGCCTTTCTGAGAAATAAGTAACAGCACCACCCACACGGAAGCACTTGAAGTCGAAGACAAGACCTCTAAGAGCAAAGCCAATGTAACTCTGAGAACACCTCTTCATTCCAGATCTGAAGAAATACAAGTTTGGTAAGAGATGAGATACTACAGACATTTGTCTTACTAAAATTTGCTGCAAAGAAGTATGGAAAAGAAAGAAAAGATGGGCTGTGATTCAGGCATGTAAAAGACCCTATTTACTGAATCTAAGGGAAGGAAAGGATTACAGATGAAAGAACAAATTGGAAATAAAAAGATGCAAAAATGCAACAAAGGATATTCAGCATTGTTTGGTTGTTGAGGTGGTTTTTACAGACAATCCAGATACTGGTAAAAGATTTTATGAAAAAGTTCAGAACCTTTACTGCAAGCAAAACTTGAACAGAGATGCCGTTTCATTTTGTTGGCTGACATATGATTTGTACTGTATTTAGATAAATGTTAAAAAATATTACAGGCTGAAGACAGACAAAATCAAAACCCAAAACATTTATGTCCAGTTGCAAATATAACACCTCAAATAAAGTATCATTTAATTGTTACTCCCTACCCAAGTCACAAATGTAGTACTGTAACCAACATCTTGAAGTTTTTCTTTAATTCTATCAACTTCACTAAAAGCTCCCATCCCTTTGCAACACCATTTTAAAAAGCAGGTATCAGCATACTCAGTTACCAAAACTCATTCTGCAAACATATTTCCTTGCCTATACCAATCCAGGAAACTGATGCACAAGAAAAAAGACCTTATATTTCCTACAAGAACTTAACTGCAAATCAGTTTATAACTTGGTCTGAACAGATTTTTCCCTGCAGATAGATTTAAAGCCTGCAGATTTGGTGCTACGTATCCTACAGTCAAAGAGACAGAAAGGAGGAAAAGCTGTGGAGTTTCAATTCACATGAAAAAATATCTAGATTTTGGGTTCATAGAATGTAGCTATTTTGAGTCAACTGGAATCACCATATGTGCATCCATGAGCAAATGCCAAACCCTGTATTTCAGATCAGCAGTAAAACACACATCATAGAAAAATCAATCTTTGCTTACCTGACTTTTTTTTAATAACAGCAGCCATAGATTCATTGAAATTGGTAACGCCACCTTGTATTTGTAATCCACAACTGAGTTTTAAGCACTTGGATAGCATTCAGTCCCTGAAGTTTCCTCAAATTCAGACAATTTTCATAGCTGACATAATCTCTTTCTAGCTTCTAAACTCACACAGATTGGATTAAAAAAGACCTAAGGAATTTCATGTGCTGCAGACTGAGGCAGGGAGCAAATCACAAACCATCCTTAGGAATCCCACCTTTTTCACCTCCCTGTATAATTGGATGTTAATTTCTTGTGTCCCCTGTAGGACAGGAAAAAGGAGAAAAAAAAGCAAGAAGGCACGCCGTAGGAGCTGCTCTACTGTTCAGAGAGAAAAGAGGTTCTAGTAAGCAAACTGATTAACAGACACCAAATCCCAACACTGGCCATAGACTGGATAGCACTACAGACCAACATAAAATGTGCAGATTTTAATAAGAGGGACACAAATAATATTCTGCCCTAAAATTATCTAAACAGTTGAAAGGACTGAATATTACGGGCAGAGCATTACCTGGGTTTGCAATTAAAAGTTCAAACAGCTCACAACAGGTCTCATGAAAAAAGCCTTCCAATTTTAGTATCTTTTACAGGTGACAAAAATAGACACCTACTTTGGTAGACAGGAAGCAAAAGAACTTGAATGTAAGAGTGGAGGATAAAATGCCATACCAGACTTCTTCACCCTCAGGACTGCTGTCCCCATCCAAACCCTCAGTGTTGAAATGCATGTTCTTCATCATACTGGTAACATTATATCCCCACCATTCATTCTAAAGTCTAGTAATCCTCTTTCTGTAAAGTGGTAACCACTTTGCCTATGCACCTATTTCAGAGGGGAAATCATTATTATCAGCTGTGAGATGGATGTCGAGAACTGCGTAAACAAATGCTTTTCAGACAGCAGATCATAAAACTGGTCACTGCTGTGCTCTTACTGCTTTCTTTTGCACAACCTAGAGGATAAGTCACTAAAAAAACGTATCAAGCAAAGTCATTCCTGAGTTTTACGACGGCAGCCTCCTGAACCTTCATACATGGAAAACCACTGAGTCCTTTATTTCAGGTTCTGACTTGAAAATCACCGTATGTAAATCCCCTAAATTGACTTGTAAAGAGTAGAGATATTTCTGGGAATAGGATCTACTCAACATAATCCAATTTCTCTAATAGGCATCAAGAGTTCCATCTCCTTCTTGTTGGCAGTGTAGCTGCAGATAGGAAGCTTTGCTCTGCCCACAGTGGAAGAAATCCATTCTTTTTCTTTTAAAAAGAAGGTGAAAGACAGAAGGTGATTTTTTTTGTTCTTTGTTAAATTATTGATCTCATTGTTGTCAAAAGACCCCAGGAATGGCTGTCAAAATAACTTCTATCAATCAAATTTAGGGCAGAAAATTGGATCAGAAGAGTGGGGGTAAAAAAATCTACATTCAACACGCAAAATGGACACACTGTCACTGGAAAGATAAAATGAAAATTTATCTCTTAAACAAGCCTCTGTTCTTGATACTTCAACAGAATTCCTGCACAGGCATTAGGAGTATCCGTGGTTGTGGACAAGATCCACCTACCTCATTTACACTCTCATTATGAGTTTACTCCCTAACCTGGCAGTCAAAATCAGCCAGTGCTACAGTCCCAGTGAGGTTTATTACAAATCATTCTGAAATCTGCAGGCTGTACACAGCACCTTGGTGTAGCTCTCAACACCTGCTCTGGACACATGCAAAGCTGCACTTTTCCTCAAAAGTTGCTTTAATGATATTATTGGAAAACTCCCCTTTATGCATGTACACATGTCCAGAGGAATCACAGCAGGGGGTTACTTTCTATACTGTATATCAAGTATATCCTTATAATCAGTTTGATGGAAATCTTCCCTAGAGAGGAAATATTAGGAAGAGAAAAAATGCATAAAAGATGCTCTGCATTAAACAACTACTGTTACTACAAAACTAGACTAGGTTTACCCTCATCCAAAAGTGTACTGCCTACTTTAGGGGAATCTACAAGTTCACCTGTTTTTTCTTTGGGAGACACAAGTTTTGTATAAGATCTATGTTATTGCAAAAATCTGTTACAGAAGCAGCTGCATGAGAAAAAAACCAAACCAACAAACACTGGCTTCTTACCACAACTGACACAGCAGCTTTGTGCAGCAACTCCCTCCAAGGCTCAAGTGGAAGAACCAACTGATGAATATTACAAAGTATGTGGGAAAAGTCTTGCCTTACCCCTGGAATAAGTGATACAAATCTTTCTTGGATGTGGAAGTGCTTTAGTTTATTTTGAGAAAGTCAGGACCTTTCCTAGAAAAACAGATCTTTGAAGACTCATATAAGAGACTTGCCACAACAAGAGCTTTTTCCAGCTGTTTTTCACCTCAATTACATAAACATATTTATATTAACATCATAACCTTGGGGTTCTTGTGATTAGAACAAACACTGGCACTCCCTACCAACCGAAACCACTCAAAATTACATATGTTGCTTTGTTAGGATGAAAGGGGGAAATGTTTATGCCTTAAGCACAAAGGTATCAATCAAAATTATTTTAATAAAAACTATGGGTATAACTAAAAGAAATCCTGCATCCAGCTTCTGCTTAATTCTTGAGGACCACTACCTACACACAGTTCTTGGTAACAATTAATTTTGGCAAGTCAGACGGATGTCTCAGACACACAAATCAAGAGAGAACTCACTGCTGCCAAAAAGGGGAGGTCCTGCTTCTTCCTTCTGCTCCCTACAGCCCCTGCCCTGTGGTCTTCAGGTGTGGTCCAACCTCCACCTTTGCACCAGCTCTGGTGTTTGCTGAACTTTTCCATGGTGTGTTAATTCAGTGCGAAGTGACCAAGAACCATGAATTCTTTGGCTAGAGCAGGTTTTGTTGGGCTAATGAGCTATGGTGGTGCACAGGACATTTATGTGAGCACTGGGCAGCATGACCAGAGCAGCAGGAGGAACAGCAACAGCTGTACAGCTCTTTCTGCAGGGGTGACTTACAGCTCTGCCCCAGTAGTTCGACAGCATCAGCCCTACTCAAGTAAATCTATGAGAAGGTGTAGATTAATATTATCTAGTAACTGTAGATGAATCCTGAGATAAAAGGTGGACAACCTGACAAACACCTGTATTTGGAACAGATTAGTCCCTTCTGGAAAACTTTCATGAGGGCAGAGGTGGGAAAAGGACTGGAGGAAACTGCTTGAGGCGATAAAGGAGAGAACAGGAGAAGAAGAACCAAACAAAAACAACCCCACACAACCTTGAAAATTCTAACTTGGAGAGCAAGGGAGGATTCCAGAGGGAGCAACAATTCTCCTGCCCACAAACAGGCCAGGCTGTGCTCATGGATGGTCCAAGAGCCATAAGTCCAGGTCTTTAACCAAAATTTTGCTCTCCCTTGTAACTAGTGCCTCAGTGGCCCAGGCTGTTAAAATCTACCACACAGCATCTATAAAAATGTAGCTGTTGATACTAAGATTGCCATTCATTTAACAGAAAATTCAAAGCAGCTCTGTACAATTCTGAGAAATATAAACTGAAATTATGCAGAGGCAGCTGTTCTCCTTTTCTGGAAAAGCCAACACACACCTGCTTTCTGCATGTTATCTTATTTCTAAAGTGTGAGATCCATTAAATGACTAACTAGGGAGCAAAGAGTCCTGGCCTGCCTACTGAACTATGATATTGTGCAGGTCTGATCTTAATTATAACATTTATTAAAAAGAAACAAATGAGAACTAGGTCCACTTTTGAAGCACAAATCAAAAAGATTCCCTAGTGTTGTTTGCTGGGAAATGCTATACAAGTGAATCCATGCTGCAGTGACTTAAATACAATTAAATCAAAGATTTATGTTTTTCCCAATGATGCTATTTACACAGGTTTTAAAGCTCTACATTAATCAGTTAACAACTGAATGCTATTTACTCCATTAGCATTAGAAGATACTTCTTATTTGATTCAATTTACCAGGCTACTTAGTAATCAGATTTTCAAAGAAAGTATGATAAATCAGAATATAAAAGCATAACATGCAGTTATTCTACCTCTTCCAAAATTAATTAAGGACTAAATGCATCCCACTGCCTGTGCAAGTTATGTCCCACTACCAAGTGTAGACATCATTAAAAAATTAACTGGACAGAAATAGCACCAAATGTACCAGAAGACATTTGCAGACTTCCCTGACAAAATTTCCTCTAATTTGGAAGGAAAACCCCGCAGCTGTGACCCCAATAAAAGGCTCTCCCAGGTCTGCTCTAGTTCATCTTGCTGCACTGTTCCACAAGTAATGTGCTCTGCTGTTTACTGTCCTGTCCCACTATCAGAGGGGCTGCTCCAACAGCAGGAGAGAACAGCTTTACACCCCATCGCTCCCGCGGATCAGCACCGCCTGTACCAGGACACGGCTGTGCACCCATGGGACACCTCCCCCTCACCGGCTGCTGCAAAGCCAACAGCCTGGAGAGAGGAAGGGAAGACACAGAGAGAGGCTTAAAGCACCAGAGCATACCTGCCAAACATCCATTTCAGACCTATACACACCTCAGGATACAGGTTATTATTTGGACAACAACAGTGCTGAACACCAGAAACAAAAATTGAAACTTGCCTCCTTTTCTTTCCTGAGACATTTTGCATGCTACAACCTCTCAAATACTTTTAAATAGCAATAGAGTGCCTTTCTTTTCCACACTCAGGGCCTAAGATAGGACACTACCACTGCTCATAGGATAGCTGACAGGCTTTTAAAGAGGACACCTTTCACAGGAATAGGCATGTGAGAAGCCAAGGTGTATTATTAGCAACTATCCCTCCCCCTCCTTTTATATTTTAAATTCTGAGCAATACTCTAAGGCGCTTTAATCCTGCCTCACCTTCTCCTGTGAGTTCACTCCTGAATGCAACAGAAACACTGAGCTGACAGTGACAAAGAAAAACAAGATAATTCCTTCAGGAATGTAGTTGCATAAATGAGAAAAAGATATTTAACAACAAGCAAGACTAGAGCAGTCTTTTATTCTACACAATGATAGGAAACTACAGTATTCAAATACTTGTGAACATCAAGAGTTTGTTATTGTCATTTGTTATCCATAAACTGAAAAAAAACCCAACTTGAAATGTACGCTGAAAAAGCTCTGCCACTACACAATGCATCTTCAGAGTAATCTGGTCCTCACCTCAAGAGGGTCAGCTGTTCCATTCTGCCCCAAGCGCTGTCATTCTCCTTCTGGTTCCCTTCCTGCACTTCACTTTGGACTTTTAGGATACAAATGATCAGAGCCAAGTACATCAAAGGAAGTAAACACTCCTGGTTTCCCCATGGAAAAAGAAATAGTCCTCTGGATGTAGCTCCTGCTACAATGGAACAGGACAAAGGGATTCTGCTAAGGTGCTTCCAGTTTACTAATAAATCTGGCAGACTACAAACATTGTTCTTTTAATCATTTAGGAAAGGAAAAGCTGGGCATACTAGAATACCACCTAAGGACAAAAACCCCCAGTACAATCCTTGTTTTGCCTAGAGGAGCTACACAACACGAAGAACAATGGAAGTCCAAGTTGCAGGGTTTCTGATGAAATTACAGTTCTAGCATTGAACAACCTGTGGGTGAATGAAAACCAACCTGGCTAACATTCACATACTGGTATTATAAAACATAACTCTGTGGCTAGGCCACTCTCATTTAGGTAACGAAAATAATCTTAAATGGTTTATATACTATTTAAAGTTGTAGCTCCATTAGGATCTGTTCTCACTTTTTTTTGTAGCTTTAAAGAGAGAAGGAAAAAAATAATTTCCAAGACAGACTTCAAAACAGTTCACTAAACACTGGTTTTTATCTAATTGTCTCCTGGCAAGCATCTGCACAGGGTAACATACGTTGGCAGACAAAAGCCATTTTAGCTTGAACACTGTTACAGCATTAACCTTTCCAAAATGCCATACCTCAGAGAGCAAAGCATTAGGTTAGTGGAAAATCCATCTGTTGAATGGCTAAGCCTCTCCTCCCCCAAAGAACACGCCTGTCTAAAGGCATGAGGAAAGAACTATTTAGAAATGCTTATGAAATACAACATGACATATCTTTAGCTTTTGCTAGCATAGTTCTGTTGGCTTGGGAGGTGAAAAATGAATGCCCTTCTCACATGACATTGCTGTACCAGCAAAAGCTCTGTAGAAACAACTATGCTGACGAAGATTTTGTTGGCTTAGCTTTCATCATTCAGAGAAACCCAACTGACAGCAGAAAAACTCCTCCTGGCTCCTGAGCGTCTCTGCAGCTGATACTCACACAATTCTGTATCCACGTGCCCACACCAGCACCCTCACACATCTTACAGCCATTTCATCTTTCAAGCAATCCCCAAACCTGCCCTTTCTATCCTCATGTTATTTATATTGCATGGTCACCCATCACCCTTTATCAGCTCCTTTTGTCATCTTGCATATTTTTCCCCCACAAATTTTTCACTCATTTCTAACTGTATCTTTAGGAAGCTTCCAACAATTCCAGGAAACACACTCTGTAATACCACATAGCACAAAACTCTGCATCACCATATAATCTGTTTAATATTTTTCTGTATGTATCTGTTTAATATCTCTAAGTCAAAGTCAGTCAGATCATGGGCTCCAAACCAAAGCATCTACCTGTTTTCAACTAACAAAGAGCAACAATCAGTCATCTTATTAAAAACAACTCAAAAACTGAAGAAGAATCGTCTGTTATTATCATTCTCTGAAGCTTCATTCCTAATGTTAAGGTCTTAAAATGGAATAGGAAAACAGTAACAATATGCTTGTTCTGTGTCAATTGGAAATCATTAGTTTGGGAAAAAATAATTGATTTTCCCTTTATGAGGTTATCGAGGCTTACTAAAGGTCAGAGGTTTGATAGCACAATAAAGTGTAAGTATAGCCTGAGCTGTTTACGGCTGCTTTAAAAAAAATTTAAATAAAAAAATTAAAAACTTGTTTTATATTACCCAACTGTAAACTAACCAAAGGTATCTTCAAGAATCTTTTCAGCTCAGGATTGATTAGTATTAGTATATTAGAAACAGGACAGAACAGAACAAAAATATTTCAAGTTCAGATGAGGTAAAAAAACCATTTTGCTACTCAAAACACTTCATAGAAAAAATGTAACATCAAATAAAGTCATGCCATCTACAAGTCCTCAGATGATGCAGTAGCAAACTAAAACCTCAAAATAGCCAATTGATTTTTTTTCCCCAGTTATTTTAAGTAAATGAACTGAAGCATTGCCTGTAACTATTTCCAGTGGATATCCTCCAAATAGCAGCTTTCTTAAAAGACACAAATCTCCATTCCATTTACAAAACAGCCACCCAGAACTGCACACAGCAGCAAACAATTTTCTATACATGAATCAGGTTTTATTCTTAGAATATGTAAGTTGACATTTTTCCATAGTATTTCCATTGATAATAACATGAAAAAGTGTCTCCAAAACTGACACACAAATTTCAACAGTGGATGGTAGGAACAGACTCCTGGAGTTACCAGGGTAGATCAAAGATTCTCTTTAGAGCCCTAAAATACTCAATACTATGCAAAGGACTCAGTTTTCAAAAAAGTTATTAAGCAAAAGCTTCATCTCTAACAGGCACTTTCTATCTTATAACAAAATTCACTAACTTGGTGAATTACTGTCCCATTATGGTCTTTCCCTGCATAAAATAAAGACAAAAATCACCAAAGTAAACAAGAGGAATGTGACAAAACTTTCCCTGGGGCACTATCAATGCACCTATGTATTACTGCCATAGCTCACAACTACACCACATCAACATGATACATACAAACATCATTTGGCAGCTTAAAAATCTGCTGATAACAAACACCATGAAAAAACAAATCAGAATTTCAAATCTGCCTACCTTCCAAACATTAATCCTCTAATGGTGTATTTTTGCTTAGTTTCTAACAAAGCCACAGCAGTTCTGATAGTGCAGAAACTTGATAAAAATTAAATGACCGATCTTCATGGAGTCAAGTGTCATCAATTTTAACAGTCATCTAAAATTACTTGTTATCTCAAAAAAAAAAAAAAAAAAGATATTTGGTCCACAACACAAGACAGTCACCAACATCCTGCATAGGAAAAAACCCCACATTTTCATGTAGCCTACTGTAAATACTGTTGCTGTTTTGGTTTGAAACCTATTTTTCAATTCAAAACTTATCTTTATTAAAATTTAAGCTTACTTGTAGTTCCTTATTTGAGTGAAGATAACAGTAACTCTTTAAAAAAAAAACACATTATAAAAAAATTTAGTCACCTCTCCCATTTCTGCCACCTCGGGAAATTGTTTTAGCAGAGATATTTATAATGATTTTCCAATCACAGCACAAATAAAATACCCAGTAAATAAAAATTAGCAAAAGTGCCGTTATTAAATGAGAAGATATAAGAAAAAAAAAAATCTTTCTCAAGTCAATGTTTAAAGAAGGAAGAGCTTTAGGAATGCTAATGATCTCTGCTAATTGCTTAGGCCTAGAATGGCTTTTGTGGAAAAAGGGAAACCAAATGCAAACTGCAATTTGTCTAGAGTCATTAAATCCCTCTCCTCTCAGGCAGCATTTAAATACCCTCTTTCAGACCTCACATACCTGCACGGTGTTGGCATTTTGTTCCATTATCCAGGCACCGAGGTGGTGCTCGCCACCACCCCCCAGGCGGGGCTGTGCGTGCGCCTCTGGAGGCACTGCCCGAGGCCTCCGAGACAATGGCCAACTCGCAGCCGGGCGCCGCGCTCTCACTGTCACCCCGGCACCGCGCTGCACAGCCACCCATGGAGCTCCTCCTCAGCAATTCACAGCCTCCCGAAGCTCTCCTCAGTGTGCTAGAAAATGGCTGGACCGATTTTAATCACTTTCTCCATTAACAGTCAGACTACTCTCAATACGAAAGTTTATATCACACTGTGAGAATTCTGATGTGACACAGAAGCAGGACAAAAGCATTCGTACTGTAAAGATATTAATTTCCTTTCTAGACAGTTTTATTTCTTCACTTTGGCATGGTGAACACAATATAAAAAGTCATCAGCAAGTTAGTTCACAGTGCCAGCAGATAAACACACTTGTCACTGGCAGTATGAATGCTATGATAATTTTCTGGACTGGCACATAACCACATAACCCAAATAAGGAAGAAAAACGTTTTCTAAGCAGAGGGGTAAAAAAACCCCACCAGTTATATGCTGATCCTCAAACTTCCAAAAGCAGTACCCAGGCCAGGAGTCTGCAGTTTTGTTGCTTGTGAGAAGCCACTATCCCTACCCCACGTGCAGCATCATCCCCGTGCTCAGCAGCACTGCTGCAGGATAATCCCCTTTCTGTATTCTCCAGAGACCACTCTGAAGGATCTGCACACCAAGCCAGGCTGGAAGGTGAATGGGGCAGTATTTTTAATCTGCAGGCTCCTGAGAGAGGAATTACAGTCTTGGGAGGCTGCAATTCCTGACAAACAGGAGATCAGTATCCTATGTATTTAAGTTACAAGACTAAAAAGCCCAAACATATACATATGTATAGACACTCATTTCTACAAGGTAACAAACACAGGAAATAAAAATCTGAAACAACCATAGGAAGCTTTAGACCTGTCGCAGACTTCAGCAGTCTCAAAACCAAAATAGATTTTTATAAACAAATACATATAAATATATATTATATATAAGCCCATCTTTTGATATTGAGACTGCTGCAGTTTGTACAAGGTCTAAATCTTTCTATGCTTGCTAATCCCCTCCTCTGCCACCTCTATGCTCCATTATCTTTAAAGCCTCCACCCTTTCTGCCCACACATGGCAGTGGCACACACTCCACACATCTTGGCTGTCATCCTTGACCAGCAAGGTCATATGGGTGAAAAAAAAAGTAAATCTCTTTGTTTTAGCTGAAGACGCAGCTCTTGGAATACCTGTTTTTCTCTTGTGCACAGTGAGTTCAGAGTAACTGCTGGCTATGCCTCTCCTCTACATACAGGTTCCCTCCCCACCTCAGCACACACACCCACCATTCCTGAGGCCCCATCCCAAACTCTAAGAAAATACACACAAAAGGCATAATTCTGGAGGCCCTTGATATTTTTGCAGAGGTTTCACTTCTCTTTCAGTTGGTCTGCAATGGGAGCATTATTTGTCATGGAAAAGACTTCCTCAGCAGGATGGTAGACAAGAAAATTACTTTTATTTTCCTAATTGTATAATGAATTCCAAATAGGTGTACACCTATGTGCACAAGCCCTTCATTGCAGGGTCTGTACTCTGAATACTGCCTGAGAATAGTTTTCAGTTTCTGAACACATTATACAGATTACATTAATGTCAGAATAATCTTTGAAGCAGTGTCCTCAAACGACACTAGGAAAATGTGTCCGTGTGCATGTCTAGCTATTGTTATAATCAGATTTGTTATTCACATACACCACAGCAGAGCACCTAGGAGTAACTTTTTAATCGGTAAGATCATCAACAAGATGCACCTAGCCCCAAGCAAGAAATAAAGTAGTACCCAATGGAGAAAGATAACTGAGCAATGAACTACTGTTATATTCTGCACTGCCTGTTGGAAAATTTTTGTTACTTTTTCTAGAACTCACACACCTGCACATTATAAAGAGTTGAGGCTTTTATTAGCTTTTGTAACTCCTATCCTGGAGACTCATCCTACAGAAGAGGGTAGACTGGTCTGGGCTTACTTTCTCATAAGCAAAACCTTTTCACCCCCTACACAAATGTTTTGGTCTAACTGATGGATTAAAAATGGGAAGAGGACTCATTACTCAAAATGTTCTTGAATCAAATATGTACTCTATAAATGCTCATCTGATGCTGTGTCTTCAGCTCTATGACTGACTTTATACAAAGATCATGTCAAAGGAACTACGTGCAAATGAACATAGACATAACACATTAACATATGTAATACAGGAAAATAATTTGAAACGAACACCATAAAAATAATGCCATAATTCTTCTCTCAAATTAGTGAAGATACTCAAAATGCTTAAGAGCAGTAAAAACTTATATTCTGGAAACAGAAGTTGGAACACTCCGGGCTAGTTTACAATTGCAACCCTGACTTAGTTGACTAAGTCAACTCAAAAGGTGTAAATTGTATCTCTATTATCAAACACATACAGTTACACTTGCTGAAATACATCTAACAGAATAGGCAACATAAGCTCAGAAACAGATAAGCAAATAAAAAGTTTCAATTCAATTTAAATTTCAAAGCAATATCACCGATCAAACATTAGACAGGTATTCTAGAGATGAATGAAAAACAGTTTAGAAAGAAATCAGATACTTGCCAAAGGAGGAAGGATTATGGACCTAAGAAAGAAAAGTGATGATATGCAACACTACCTCTTCAAAACCATTTTCCTGACAAAACAATACCCTCCATGATAGTTGTACTTCAAACTGCACTATGAATCAGTGGCTGTGGAAATTATCTTTCTTGAATTCATAACAAACTTACAGAACCCAGTAAGAGGCAAAAGTGCACCATCAAGTGTCTGCAAACTAGAGAAGACTGGACTGTCCTAAATGAAACTTTCTTTAAAACTTGAAAAGGAGCATTGACACAGAGACAGAAATACAAACTGATAAAAAAAGCTCCGTTACATAGTATATAGTTGGGAGCAGATGTTACTGGCTCTGCAGTATCCAATCACTTGAAGCACAAGGGCTCTATTCCCCCAAAACATCTCACAGCAAGATTTACAGGCCTGTACATTTTCAGGATGCAAAGCAGGACACAAACTCCTGGAGAAGGACACACACAGAACACACACACTGAAATGTTCTAACTAACAACAGCCTTTCCTTTCAGAAGAAAGAAAGAGATGAGAAAGAAAATCAGTTCTTTGAAGCTTTATAAAGAACAAGTTAAAAAGCAAGTCTTTGGACCAACCATTCAAGACATTTAAGAAAAAGTCTGAGACATAAAATGCTTAAAAATACTAGAATGGGATATTTCAACTACTTATCACAATTCCAAAATGAAGTTTATCCATAAACCTAAAGAACCTGGAACAGCTTTTCTCAGTTATGTGAGAAAGGACAAACACTGTTAAGTGTCTCCCTAATTATATGGACTTAACAGAAGTATCACATGAAGTCATCTTCTGACTACACCAAGTTTCATCCACTTGACTGATTTTGAGTTTGTCTCTTCTGAACCGCTAGTAAGTCTGTAACATCTGATTGAACCAAAATATATTTCTCTCTACCCTTAGAGAAATTGTGTAACTCCAGATTGGTCATGAATGCCTATTCTGTATTTAGTTCATATCATCTCCCTATAAAAACCTCTCACTTCCAAGAAAGCAGAAACAATCAAGCACTGCAATTTCATTCCTTTACACCATAAACACAGTTTAGACAGCATAGTGATGAAGCTGAAATAAACATCTTTCTCTGGTGGTTTTGTTTTTGCTCTAATAAATGAAATATATCCTCACTCTTACTAGTATAAATGAAACAACTTTACTGCTGTTTAGAAACCAGTCACCATTTAGCCATGGTTACTAGATGATGGCAAAATGTTGTCCAAGTCTAAATACAGGAGACTTTAAGCTAGAGCCTGAAATATAAACAATCCTAAAACACTGATTGTGCAAAGCTAGTCTTAAAGACTAAATGCAATTACTTTTCAAATACCTTCTGGACAATGGATATCAAATGGGCAAGTGTCTGTCTTTGTAGGGCTGATTGCTGATGAAAGATTAACTTACTGTTAATTAAAAAGTCTAGAGTAACAGCACAAAAACAAGCTGAAAAAAATTTTTCTAGGATTCACAGAATTCAATATTAAAGATCTCTTTGCAAGTAATCAATATAGCAATCTATTGAAAAATATCAAATGTCTCTCTGAGTGTAAGTAAACTTTCGGTGTTACCTGGAGTACAGAAACTCTAAATAATTAAATAGGAGTAACATTCACATGAACAAACTTTTGAAATTAAAGAACAACCAACCAAACCTGGCATCTCTCAAAGTTCATAAAAGGTATTACTAAGAATGTGGAAGAGATGTTTTTGGGACCAGGTAAAGAAGCAAAAACCTGTATTCTGTCCAATTCTTCACCTCTTGAAGAAGACAACTTTAATCTCTTGCTTACTCAAGGAGTGAGGAAGATTTAGGAGAAAGCAAATTCTAGTAGAAGATCCTAGAGTATTGAGGTAGCAATTGACTTCATTAACCATGATCCTTAAAGACATGCTTAGTGAAGTAAAAAACAATCCCCAGGCCACCAAACCTTTCCCTTTTTCTCTAGAAAGCACATTAGAACACATTTTCAAAACCCATATTTCTAATTTTCTATGTACTACATAATTGTATTACACAAGAAAGGGAAAGGATATATTGCCAGGAGAAGCTCTGGCCTACCTCTGTAATTTGAAATAAGAACCACTTAGATTATACTCAACCACAGACTGATTTTTGAGATCTACAGAAAACATTTCTGCTTAATAAATGAAAAACAAAGCATTGCTTCTGCAGTTTAAGCAAACAACTGAGAAATGGCTCATGCTAAATCAAGGAGTGATTATAGTACAAAGCAAAACTAAAGATAAGTGACTTCGTTTTGTCTGATGTTTTATCACTGTAATTTCTGTCCTTCCATTCCCAGTTGTTCCTATTACTAAGAATTCTCATTCACTCTTACTTCTAAAAACTGGGTGTAGAACCCTTTCAAGACCTTCACATTTTCTCCACAATCTAATTTACTTTGTTGTTAACAAAAATAAAAGAAAATGGATTGTAAATTTAGTCTCAAGATGATAAATTCATGCACACCTAATGAACACACCATGTCTAGTTTTGCTTTCATATCTTGATATTAACTTTTTCCTAAATTGCAGTTTAAATTCAGACTGTTCTAGACATTCTGTTTTATACAGTCTCATCTAAATGCCAGGCATTAGATAAGCAGAAAATTAAGCCACTCACAGGTTGGAGTTTAAGGTCATTGTCACTGTCTGAAAGCAAAAGCTGTAATATCCTCTCACACACACGAATCACTGTGGTTTGGTTTTTTAATGAAAAAGCAAGTGTTTGAACACAAAATAATATCCCTGAAAAATTTCCCCTGGGCTTTTCCATAAGTGATCCAATAAGTGGACTGACATAGTATGCCAGGCATAGGTAGGTCCCACATACTGAACAGAAATTCTTTAAAACCATAGTATTTGCCTTAGAACCAACACTCAGAGCAAACTTGTGTTGTCTCACTGGATGCATTTTTTCTATTTTTCTCCCAGTATTTTTTTCCCCATAACAAAACCTGGTCTTGATAAGGTTTATGATATGCAAATACTCATTTTTCAGAATGTACTGATTTTGAAGCCATGTTGTCCAAAACCCAGGAGTAATTCATATGGATCTGTCACACTTGGTAGGAGATGGGAATGTTGAGGGGGTGTGAAATCAACTCCTTTTTTCCTACAGACACTATCAAACAACCAAAAAAGCGAAGGGTTTGTCTGTTTCAGCAAAAACTCACAATGACCAGTAGTTCTGAGAACACAAAAATGAGCATAGAGAACTGTAAGAAACTGTTTATACTAAACCAGGGTTATTTTCTGCAAAGGGACAGCTGAAATACAAGTTCCCAAATAATACAGCCTACCCCCGAAATAACAAAAACCTAAACAATAAGACTTCAGTTGTGTTCGCAAAATTCCATGCTTGGGTAGCACAACAAATTGTGTTATCATCCCAAAAATTCTAAACAATTAGAGCATGGGAACAGGCCTTCAGTGCCAGGTGCCTAAAAGCAAGAAAAGAAGAGAGAAGGAGGCTTCAGCTAGAATCACAACGAGCAATTCAGCTGTAATCTCACATTTCAATTCCAATCCTCAAGTACCTCGAAAGACTAAGGAACACACTAGTTTAAACCAAGGGAGATGTGAGAGTCTAAACAAACCTGTATTTTTGAGTGAATCTGGACTACAGTTAGCTAATTTACCAGAAGTCTTTATTACTCTCATGAACTCTGAATCTGAAAATCAGCAGGTCAAGACAAGAGATAGGGCAGATTTTCTCAGAGCAGGTATGTATTACCTTCCACCTACACAGAGGGAATGAGAGCCACTGCAAGGTTGAACCCAACAAATGGCAGTCCAACAGGGAAGGAGGAGCTGAGCCACACAGAATAGAGGGCAGCTTTTCCTTTGCTTCATGACAACAGAAGATTTGGAAAGAAAGATATTTTTAATGTTGTTTTTCAATTAATTTTTGTCACTTGGAAAAATAAAGTCCAGCTTATCAGTTTTACTCCTTGGTTTTGTTCTAAAAGTAAATCTTCTGAGATAAATATGTTCAACCTAAAGCAGTGAGTGCTGCAGTTGAGACTTCTGTTAGCTGTGGCATTAGCACTTTCAAGGACTTTGTTAACACCACCCTTACTCCTGCCCCAAATTTGGCTAATGTCAACTTCATAAGCACAAAGGAAGATCTTTTTAAATCCCAAAGTGTTTAAGGTTAAATAAGATCTAACTTTTAATGTAGAATTCAACAGGAGGAAGGAGAAAGGAGGGAGGAGCTCCTAAGAACACGAGGAGTCAACATGTGATTTTTTTACTTTTTTGTGTATCTGTAGAACCAAGCATCTCTACTCAGATAATACAATGGCATAATCAGACCCTAAAGGGACTTTAAACAAAAGCAACATCATGTTTAATTATCTATGACTAGTTAGGAAAAAAAAAAAAGATGATAATAATTTTCAATTAATGTTACATAAAAGGAAATCATTATTTTTTAAACAGCTAGGTCTGAGACCTGGAGTCGTCACTTGAGATGCAGCCTGCAATAATACAGATTGGACAGTGGGCTTTGCTAGATAAACAAAAGCTTTTTCATAGATGCAACACTAATTTTCAGAATGTTGCTAAGGCAACGGCAGACTGTAACAAGAATTTCTGAATAATGAGCAGGTGGCAATATACAAAGATCTTCGATTCCTGACTGAATTATTTATACGTAATCCTGAACAGTGAGATTTTAAAAAGTAACAACCTTATTCCACCACCAGAAATGGAAATACTACATACCTTGTCTAGAATATTTATTAGAGTTCTAAACATGTATCTCTTTTTTGTTGCAACACAACACGTAAGGCAAGATAACTACTCACACACCTCTAGCATAAAGAAGCAAAAAGAGGCACAAAGAGGCAAAAGCAGTTATTTTGCACAAAATACTGTTACATCATGTGAAAAAATAGTTTTTCTAAGCCAAAGCTAAATCTAACTTTCTATCAAAGATTCTCCTTGTACAGATTCAATAATTCCAGAGGGACAGGAACAAATCTTGGCAATTGCTAAGTAAGGACCAGACTAACAGAAAAGAACTGGACATGCTTTATCCATCACGCACATCCATAGCAGGAACTTTGCCAGATATAAACTGCAATGGGAGGAAGTCTTATGGACAGTTTAGAGTCTATGCACTTGAAAAGCAATGGCAGCAAGATTTGGTAAGATTTTTGGTAATTTAAAACTTTCAATTCTGATAAGTCAATATACTACTAAGTAACTACTAACTAAAAAATTCCATCACCTGGCTTTCCAAACTTCTGATTAGCTGATCAGCAAAAGTTTGAGTATCTGGGCAAGACCAGCTAAAACATTCTTCTTTTGCTGAAGATGACAGAAAATAACTATTTTAACTTATTCTAGGACTGAACAGTTTCTCCCTGTGAGTTCCCTGAGACACTGTAATATATGCAAAAATCACAAACCTGGTTCACCTTTGGGGCTTTTTGTCACAGAGCTCTGTTTTAAATACCAATAAAATAGTATGATTCGTAGTTATTTTAAGCGAAGTTTCCAGGTTTTGGAGATTAACAGAATCTATGTATAGAGATATAAATTCACATGCCACAAGATAACTGTGTCTGAATGTAAATACAAGCTACAGAGCTCTTTTACAAATAACTGACATTATCAAAAAAAGTTTATAAAACACAGTAAAAGATGGATAATCTAATTATGTGATATCATTTTGATAAATACTCCTAATTCTCCACAAAGCCCCTCACTACAGGAAAGACATTGTGGGACTGGAGCATGTCCAGAGAAGGAACAAAGCTGGGGAATGGTCCGAAGCACAAGTTCTTTGAGCAGTGGCTGAGGGAGCTGGGGATGTTTAGTCTGGAGAAGGAGGCTCAGGAGAGACCTTATCACTCCCTAACAGAAAGTTACAGTATGGTGGGGCTCAGTCTCTTCTCCCAAGTAACAAGTAACAGGACAAGAGGAAATGGCCTCAAGCTGCACCAGGGGGGGTTTAGGATGGATATTAGGAAAAATTTCTTCGTGGAAAGTGTTGTCAAGCACAGAAACAGGCTGCCTGGGGAAGTGATAGAGTCACCATCCCTGGAGGGATTTAAAAGACGTGCTGATGTGGCACCTGGGGACATGGTTTAGTGGTGGGCTTGGCAGTGCTGAGGGAAGGGTTGAATTCCACTATCTTAGAGGTCTTTTCCAACCTAAATGATTCCACGATTCTATCATTTACTGTATACAATTGTTTCAGTTTATCTGATTTTCAACTAATGTGCATTAATTTGAGGACAAGCCCTGGAAAAAGTTACACATTAAATGGTGTTGTCATCATGTGTGAGAGCTGTATAGAACTGAATACCCCACAGACAGCTAGAACTAGATTTTAAACTGAAGTTCGTTCAGTGAAATCTCACAATTTGATATCTGGTCAAGTTTTACCAGCAATGTCTTCCATGTCAGCAAAGCTTCTTGAATTAGGTTATAGCTAAAGCAATTCAAGAAGAATGTTCAGTGGAGACAGTCTAACTCACAGAAGATTAAAGTATCTGATTCTTACAGCTAGTCTTCCTGCATTGTTTATAAACGAGCTTCTGTCCTCTCCAGCAGCTTCAGTCTAAACAGGTTTAACAACCAGTGCTGAGCAGTTTCCTGCATTGCAGTTGAATCCTGTAAATTCCTTTGTTCCACTCTCTGGTCAGAGGGAGGTAAGAACACAATTGCCTCACTAATACAATGGCCTCATGGAACAGCTGCTTAAGCATGATTTTAGGTCTTAAAACTGAAGATCCTGGCAACAAGGCAAAGCAGAGTAAAATGAGCATCTTGCTACTTACTTATGAACACTTCTGAAAACACATCATGATCATCAGATCAGCAGCTTACCTGTCTGGACCCAGGCACAAGGGAGACAAAGAACTGATTTCTCCTTTCCCCAGCTGAAAAAAACAGGCAGCATCACTTTCTGCCACCGTGGTACTCATACTTTGCAAAGATATTTCACCTTCTTAAGCAGCAGAGTGGTCAGTCAAGCAAGCAATGCTAACATTTACACTAAGTACCAATTTTTTGTGATAGCATATCCTCCTTTTTCATGGTATGATCACTGAAACAAGAGGCTACTTGTTAAAGACACTTACCTGAATCAAACACTGTATCTCTCTTTAGAGAGGAGAGGGGAAGGAAAACAAAACTTAATGAAGATTTGTTTTGCAGTATGATGGATTTTTTTTAATTAGAAAAAAAGTATAAACCTAGGACAAATATTGCCACCCATAAGTTTATATTCTGAAGGAGTTTTGCAACTCAAAGTTTAGATGAGAAGCTAATGCAGTGTATTAGAACTTAGTGAATTTGTTTGAGAAGTTTTCTGGAAAACTAATTTTTGGACAAGTATAAAGGCATGAGGAAAATGAAAAATATGCAGCATTATTTTCTTCAAAAATACTTCAAAGGTTACATGTCCAAGCCATTGCAAATTTGACAGGAGAAAAAATATCCACCCTCAAAATGCAACTGCCAAATGCACCGTTCTCGAACTGAACACAGGCATACACCCAATTCTGGGGGCAGAAAGGCTTTGACAGCTTAAAAGAACAGGAAAAAAAAGTCTTTCTGGAAATCAGATTTTTCACATTTTAAGGGTCTTCATTTGCAACCTGTATTATGCTTTGCCTAACTTATTCTGGAAGTGTCACCAGATCAGAAGGTCAGTGCTACAGTCATTCTCTGTGGGATCAAATACAGGATAAGGAAAGGAGATGGCTGAAAGAGACAGCAAATTTTAACACTGCTCTGCCACTGAACAAATCAAACCCTAAGAATCTTACTCATGTAGTCAGAATATTCAAGCGAAGGATTATTAATAATTAATAGAATATCTATTAATAATTATTAGAATCCTGAATTTCTCTGACCAAAAGGTTTTACTTGACAGGCAATTCAGGACAGGGACTTTGACATGGTCTTAGGTTACAACAATCTGGAGATTGAGGATAATCAGGCTGTCCTTGATGTATCATTTCCTTATACAGATACACAACAGTTATACTGATATGTATTCAAATGTAGATAAATTTTATGTAGCACTTAACAATGTTATGTGTGTAAGGAATCTTCTCTAAAACACCTATGGAACTTGCTCTCCCTAAGGCAGATGAAGAGGCTGAGAAGGGAGGAAAGCCCTTTAACACGAATAACCACGAATTCAGCTGGAAGAACAAACGCAGAGGAAGGGAAAAAAACCCCAAAACAACCACACAACAACTCAGAAACAAACAAAACCAAAAATAAAACCCACCCCAAAGTACACTGACCAACTAAAAGCTAAGCCTTGGAAGTCAGAAATAAAAGTTACCAGTCTGAGTCAGAACTTTCTAACAAAAAGTTCATTATCCATATAAACAGAAAAAGAACAAGTACACCAGAAAACCACTACAGCAGATCCAAAATTGAATTTGAAAGAGTACATTCAAAGGAAAAATAAGATTCAGTAAGTGCTGAAGACACCATACCCACTAACTACAGAAAATTAGAAGTCTCTCATCAGATCACAAGTCCCAAAGAAGAGATTTTTTTTTTTCAACAGTACAAAATACATGATGGTATCATTTGATGTTAGAACAAAAAGTACAGAATAAATATACGGAAAAAATAACTGTATGCCTAACTTCTGAACAAATTTTAAAGGAAAGAATGAATCAAAGGCACCAAAGTCAATGGAAAATGAGTTGACAGAAAAACATGTGTGGCAGAGATTATGCCAAACAGGTCTATTTAATAAAATAATAGTTCCTAGGAAAAATAAATGGAGTAGGCCTAATCTATTTGAATTACATGTAGTATTACACAGGACATTGATAAAGCAGGGAAAATGAAGATTAAGGAAATTTAAATTTTAATGTTACTACCATTCAATTTTTTTCAGAAAAGCTACAGAAGTATAAGTGCCATTCTAATAAAGCCCTGGTAAGACCTTATATGGAAAATGGTATTTGTACTGATAAAAACTTGTATGGAAAACATAATTTCATGTGGCTGCAGTAGATAACAGATGGGTAGAAGAGCTACTTAATCTAGAGGAAAACTTTGCCACAAAACCATGTGTCTGTAAGTTTTCCACAGTCAGCCAGGCTGGAGGCCAGTAGATATCAGAACCAGATTTTACAACTGCTGTTCAGCATGCAAGAAGATAGCTAGCAATTTAATTAACATTAAGTTTGACACAGTTCTGAAAGCATTATTTCCTGTAATAAGCAGGGACTGGACTAAATGACCCAGAGTCTCTCCTTTCAGTCTTTAGGCACATTCATGCAGTGCACAGCGCGATGAGTTGCATCCTTGTCCACAAACATTCCATTACTTTGCTGATAATTACTGCTATGTAAGACTAAGGTACCTGGATTGCCTAGAATCAGTGGGAACCAACTCAAAATCTTTTTGTTCATCAAAACTTTCAACTTTACTTTCAAAAGCCTGTTAAGAACCTTCTTAGTATCAAGAATTTTTCCTTTAAATTGAAAGGAAATGGAAAAAGTCCACTTACTTGTACTTTACTTCTCATGATTTCAAAGAATAATTTAAAATCAATTTTATGTCCTCCCACGTTTTATATGGGAATCTGTCTTTTTACATCAAACATATGTGAGAATCCTTCTTCCTCACAGAAGTCATGCCTACATTTAACCTATATATATACATCAAACACAGTTCAAAAGTTTTAGAATCACGGCCACTATAACCACAGAACTGCAGCATATGTAGACATGAATAAAATATGGATACAGAAAACAACTCCTGATACTGCAAACACCAGAGTCCCAAGGTTAATAAGTTATGAGCAGTACTAAAGCTGAAAGCCTGTCAATGTCATGCACCAGGACTTTCTTACTTGTCATATCAAGAGTCAGTCAGTTCATCAGATACAGACACCCGACCTGGGCAGGTATGACACAGACCTGCAGGAGATTCTGCTGCCTTTCTGGAGCACTGTGATCTCAGTCAAGAACAGGCTTTAGAATTGTCACCACTGATCTAAAACATGCCTCAATTCACACATTGTCTGATCAGAGCTGAAAAATCTTCTCAAGGTCTCCCATCCCCAATTATTTATTCCACAGGTTAAAAACCTGGGCTAAACCGTTTTCTGCTTAAAAGCAGCCTATATTTCATTGCATACTGGAAAATGGGACAAGAAAAAGAGTTACTGAAAGAATACTTACACACTTACGTTTCTTGATCTTTATGGAACATTACAATTTTAAGCCTTCACACTGCTATGGACCAAGGAAGACAGTTTTTAACACTGTCCAATATTTCAAGAGAAAAGGCCAGATAAAAAGCTGATTGTGTTCTCAGTTGGAACAACTTCCACTACTATTTTGATATGCAGGTCTTAATAAGGACTACTGCTCTTTGTGCTTTTCAAATCAAACTTTGCAGTGTCAGTAAATACAAGATTAGGTAGCAACTAATAGGATGTCATCATGCTGAATGATGAACAGCCAACTGTTGGAATATCATACATTGCATTAACTGGGTTAGCCCAGTAACATCATTTTTTCTTTTCATATTACTGCTTTAAGAATTTAGTCCAACAGTGCCATTTAATGCTCAGAAAATCTTCCTCAAAACATGGTATTATTTATTACACTGGATGAAGGCTCTTCTGTATTAAAATCATTCCTAGATAAGCTCACTCTGGACTCAGTTGCTTCTCCCAGTAACAAGAATATCCACATAAATAAAGGTGTCCCCCCCCTCAAAGCCAATATTTGAAACAAGAGGGAAACAAAACATTACCACACAAAGTATTAGGATGAAAATCATAACATTTTTATAAGTTAACACAACAGTTTGTGTGAAAGATTAATATCCATTTGTTAGACCACAAGGCTAACCAGATTGCAGTAGCATTCCTATGGCAGTTTCCAGAAAGCCACTTAACAGCTTTCCAGTATTGGGAGTTCTCTTCCTCCCAATCCATACCACAAGGATCACACCTCAGAGGCACTGGTTTGTGGCACTGGTTTGTGGCACAGCCTTAAACCCTTGAAACAGTAGTTTATTTTTCCATGACAATAATGCAATGTGCAACCAAACACGCACCTAGAATCCTTTTAAGAGATTAATTACAATGAAAATACATTAAAGGTCACTTTGATGTGCTAAAAACAATGAAGAAACCACAGTACTAAGATAGTAATAATGTGTAATCTTCATAATGAGTAAAAATTAAAGACTCATTAGAGTCAATTCTAACAGCAAAAATACTATCAACAGATAATTTGAGTATCCAAGTGTCATGTCACCAGTTTCTGCCACTAAAGTATATGCAACATTCACTAACAAGAAAATTAATCAGTTTCCTTTGGTTTTCCCTTGAAAAGCCATTAGGCAAAAGTTCTTGTTCAGGAATAATCTGACTTTCCAAGCAGAAGAAGGATAAGGACTCATCAACTCAAAATGGCAAGCCAGGTTTTATTTTGAGTCAAAGTACTGACACCGTGTGTAGCTTTGCTAACCAATCCAGCTACTTCTGAGGGAAGATAGAAACTGGTGAGGGCTTGATTCTTGCTTTAAGTTACAGAATAGATTTATTAGGTAACAACAGAAAGGGAGAAAAAGAATCTTATCCTAGCAGCAAATTTAAACACCTACAGAGCACATTGAACCTGAAATGTAGTTCTTTATCCAAAAGATCAATGGATTAACAATGCTTTAAAGGAAAACAGCTTTTTTTCTGTACCTTCTGTTGAAATGCTCCAAATCACGCTGTGATAAACATGGACAAGAATTCCCCACAAACTGATTTACTCATTTTGCTACTGCATCATTTGGGTACAAAACCTGAACATTTGACCAAAGCCAGCAATTTTCTAATGCCTCTCAAAACTCCTACTCCACAAGTACATATAAAATTCTTCTGAGTTCACTTAGAACATGAAAACAGATGGAAATCTGCTTGTAGATCCAGCATTGGTCAATGATGCAACTGCTCCCAGCTTCTCACCACCATCAGGAGCTTTTATGCCCAAAGCCCTGCCAGGGGAAAGGACTGTGAGAACACTCCTCAATCTGCTGTTGGCAAAAGTACTCGAGTTAGTTTGAACTTCACTCACCAGCTGCACACCAACAGCCTCTTCCAGATTCAGCTGCACTAAGAAGTCACTGATCTCACTTCCAGTCACCATTTCCTCCATCTGCCAGTTAAACTGCTCCTCTGTCTCCCAATATATGTTTCAATTTGATAGAATAAGAGACCTACATCCTACACACTAAAAGTTCAGAAACTCCTCACAGTGACAGCTCATTTAACAGACCAGAGGAGGTGACAGAGGGCAGGAACAAAAAGCCAAGGATATGGCAATGCCATGGCCTCTTTCACAGCAGCAGGTATTTGCAAGGATTGCATCTATTTATGTCTTGCTTCACTTAACATAAATTAAAATTCTTTAGTTGGATACCTACAGCAACCTATCACACCTCATGTAGCTGGGAACAATTCTTCACATTGACTGCAGCAGATTAACTCCTAACCACTTATACATTACCTGGAAAAATACAAAACACAGTACTGGATTTTTGCTAAACCAAATCCAGGAATGACATCTTCTACATTTATGTCTTTTAGAGGTTATTTTTTGACCCAGTGATGCAAGTTACCCACAATTACGCTTTCAAAATGAAGGAGCAACTATGCTATGCTATTTAGTCACAGCTTTAATGATATTTATGATATTTGCCCTGACAAGCTTCAGCCTTCAGACCATTCTACACACAATTGAAGAAAGCCGTTTCATACATAGCACTACAAACTTGCTAACAAACCTGGGAAGAGGGCAGAGGAGAGTTAAGAGTGGAATTCTATTTTATACATAAATTTGAGTTACAGATTAAAGAATAATAAGAATTCATTTTGGAAAGGAGATAAAAGAACTGAAATTTAGCAGCAGATAAAAAAAGACAGGTGAACAATGTAGTATATAATTGTTTATGCAGAAACCAATGACTGCTAAGAGGTAACGCCCTGTTCCCTTACAGAGATCAAGATAAAGAGTAGAAAAGAAATCCTGGAATAAGCATCCTACAACCATCTCAAATCTACACTTTGCTTCAGCAGTCTGGATATGAGCATACAATAACCAAATATAACATTCTTGGAAGCTTAATTCCATATATTGGAGAAAAGTGCATACCATAAAATGACATGTTGACAGGATTCTCATAATACACACATTAAACTACAGGAGACTAACTTCTGCACAAGAGTAGCAGTGCAGGCTGTTCTTTAATTAAGGCTGCTCCCCTTCCATAAATTTGGTTTCAGACATTATTTCCTCTAAAACACTTCTTCAACAAGTTATGAAATAAAAATAGGATTATAGGTAGGCCCGAAGTGCTGTTTTCCCAACAATATTTAACAATAATCTGTTGCTGACTTATTATCTCCCAGAAACAGAGCTTTCCAACATCATTTTCAAAAATCTCTCAGCATTTTTATACAGCACATTTGCCCATCACCTGAACGCAAAGTCAACGAGGAAGCACAAAGAAACACATGAACCCAACTTCAGTGGGCTTCCACAGATGCTACCTATCATCCAGAGTAAGCACCACTTTAAGGCACTCACATTGATTCTTCTTGCCTGAAGAATACGGTGTGAATGACCTTATTATTCAGGTCTTGCACGGCCAAACGACTCATCCTTCCATCACTAAAAGCCTCGATTTGGAATGCACCGTTTAACAAAAGCCCCTGGGTCATTCCTATCTGGCCATTTCTAGGTGGAATGGACAAGAGAAAACTGCCACTAAAAGCCTGACTGCGCTCAACACTCCTGCAGTCCTTCAACCCAGCGATGCCAGGATTACAGGATATTCTCCCACTCTTATTGAAAGCTCCTTAGCTGTCACACCCATGAATTACAGTTCTTTGTATTTACTGGCTACTGCTTAACTCTCTTAAGTATCTGTCAAAAAAGAATTCGAGTATGCTGAAAAAGTTCAGAATCAATGCTAATCAACTAATCAGGACATCCAAGGTTGTTCATATTTTTATCCAGGTAGTAAAAGCTGGAGCATAGAGTTGCCTTGCTCACCAAAACTGAACACTGCTGTTAATACAGATTAAAAGCTTTATATAAAATGGACTGTATGCTACATTATAGCCACTTTGAAGTTTACATTGCTCCCTTATCTGACAACTCTTTAGAGAATGCGGTCTCAAAAGGCCTGTTTCCCCCAAAGTGTTCGGAAAATGCAACTGTATCAACTACTTTTAAAAGCCTGGAATATAGCACCTCGAAACTTTAAACATATAATGGTATTTTTAAAATGTGGTGCTACATCTCTTAGTCAAATTAGGGAGAAGTAGATAGGTGAAAATGGTGATACAAAGACATGAACTTGAATTAACATAGGCTACTGTAGCAAACTGACAGCACCTTTTAACTGAATAAACCCTAAACCACAGTATTTGTGTGTCATACCAGAGCCTGAAGCACTTGATCTAAACTTTTCAGCTGGTTTGAAGCAACTTCACAGATAGACTTTAAGAAAGCAATATAAAACAAGCCTATGGTGTACAGCAAATATACTGAAACATCAGAAGTCAAATGCGAAGAAATGAAAGCCAAAAACTTAACCTAAGTTAAAGGACGAAAAAAGGCATAGTCAAAATTGTGCTTAAGATGAGAAAGAGCAAAGTAGTAGTACCAGTATCCTCAGCTTTTCCTTTATTTCTCTTAATAGACATACAAAATTAAAATATAAACAGACAACCAAATCTGCAGTAGATTCGAGTAATTGACCCTTCCCAAATCCTTAACAAATAGTTTCTGGAACACTGCTAACAAACCTAACCCAGTACACTGCATACCCCTTCAAATTACTGGTATGTAGTCAAATCTATTTCTACCCACGACAAAAGTAGTAGTTGATATTGACAGCAATTTGCAGTTTTGTAAAATAAAAAGTGACCAAGCAGTGCAGTTACAAGTACTACATTTTTCATCTTTCAAGATTTAAAAGAACACAAGTCTTAACATTATCTTTGACATTGAGACTTCTGTAAATTGAGGAGTACAAGCAATAAGTTACTTAATTTCTACAAAATACTCAAACCCTTGACATCACAGTACTTACTGTAAAACAAAGGCTTAATATTAGCTGCATGCCAAGTCAATGGAAGCCTGTCAAAGAAAATGTGTTCCCATTGCCATTTCTTTCTCCTGAATAACAAATTATTTAAACAAAACATTTTGAAAAATAGTCAGAACTTCATTTTTGCTTTCACTTCAACAGTAACTACATATTCCTAATTTAATATTCACAAGACATACTGCCCTGTAAGATTGCTGCTTAATATTCAGCCAAAAAGCATGTCTCAAATACATTACTCCTTGTGGAAAACAAGACATGAAAAAGCAACCCCATTAAAAACTGCAGGTTAATGCCTCAATGCAAAAAGGCCAGTGTCAGACACTGCAACAGAAAAAACCCAACACATTCCTTATTCTGCTTTGGATACACAAGATCTCTCCAGTATCAGGTTAATGAGAAAGGAGCATCAAAATTAAAAATTAAGACTATTAGCAAAACCACTCCAAAACACCAATCACTATGGTAGATTATACTACCTGGCAGCACACCCTAAACAAAGTGTGCACCACTCTTTTTGCTATTTTTTCCATCACCTTCTTAATCCAGCTTTCTATGGACATCACACAAACCCATCAACATGTAGGATGTGTGCAAGTGTCTTGACGTGAATAATCTGAATAATTCTTAGATCCCATCTAAGAAACAGCTATTCCTCACTTCTTTTTCTGTCTCGTTCCGTCTTCCTTATAAAGTGAAACCCTTCTTTGGTGCCGAAAACTCATTTTAAAACGTTTTAAAAAGAGATGGTAAATACTGGGCTGTGACGTAGTTTGCTCTCGAGTCTACTTAGAATTTGTATTATAATATGGTAGATATATCCACATGCAGAATTATCCAACATGGGGCAGAAATTAAAAAGAAAACAAACCAAAAACATAATAGATGAACAAGCCCGTGTCCCGCTCCGGCCAGCCCTGGCTATATTAGGGAAGGGGAAGGGCCGGGCTCGCCCCGCCGGACCGCGACCCCCGGCCGGGCTGGACCCGCCGGCCCCGCGGCCGCGCCCCCCCTCCCTCAGCGCTGCCCCCGCTCTGCGCACTGCGGGTACGGCCCCCCCCACTCAGCGCACTGCGACCCCCGCCCGCGAGAGCGCCTTCCCCAGCGGCATCCCGCGCTCCTCACCGGGGCGGAGCGCTCCTTCCCGGGCTCGTACCCGGGCTCCTTCCCGGGACACCGCGCCCGGCGGGCGGCGGCTCCTCACACACGAGGGGCGCCGAACCCAGCGCCGAGCGCCGCCCGGGTTCCTCCTGCTGCTGCCGCGGCGGGGAGAGAGGCCCCGCCTCTCGCGCCGCCGCCGCCAATAGCCGCGTGGAACACTAATGATGGACGGCTATACGGACCAATAAACGTCGCGGTGCCCTCCTCCCGGCGCTGCCGCGGAGTGGTGCCGCTCGGCGCTTACGCGAAGGCGAGCCCGCCCGGAAGGCGGTGGCCAATCGGAGGGCGCAGCCGCCTTGACAGAGGGCAGTGAGCACCAGTAAGAGCGGCGCACCGGCACCCCAAGGCCCGCCCGCTGCGTGCTGCCGATGGCCGCGAGCAGACGGAACGATTTCGCGACTGTGGCAGCGCGGGGTCCCACCGGCCTTCGCTCCCTTTCCGGGCCGCTATCCCTTCACCTGCGCCTGAGCCGCTCCCCAGCAGCCGGGTGTGCGGTGCATCCCACGCAGCAGCGCCCCGGCCCCACTAGGTGCGCCTGCCAGCGCTCCCGCAGCGGCACGGCGCCCGCACCCTGGCGGGGCAGACTGGGAGTTGTAGTCGGTGCTTGCCCGCGCAATCTCTCTCCCTCTGGCCTCTCGCCCCGGGTCTCACCGCTCTTCCCAACCCCGAGAGCCTGCGGCATTGCCCCGTCCAGCCCGGCCCTTAGCGCCATCCTCGCTTCCCCATTCCCGCCCCTCCGGCTCCCTCAGCCCGCCCGCTCCCTGCGGAGAAGGGGCCGGTACAAGGCACTGCTGGCGGGAACGTGATTTTTAACTCGCTCCCGGGGAAGCGGGGCCGGGGGTAGAAGGTTGGGGAGGACATAAAAAATATGGAAAAAGCGGTCCCCGAGCCCAAAAGCGCTTCCCGTCCGTGACCTCCTGGTCGTGCGTCACTTCCCGGCGGCGATTCGAGCGCCGAACCCGCGGTCGTGAGGGGTGGCCGGGGCGGGGTCAGCTCGGGGTCGGTCACCAGCCAGGGACGAGCTGCCGGGTGGCTCCCGTTCGTCCCCAGCCCGTGTTTGTCACAGGTCTCACTGGTGGCCGCTGCTGTTGGCTCATCGCATCGAGCGCCCGGGTACTTCTGCGATTACAGCTGCAGGCACTTGCGTAAGTAAAATAAAAAACTTGCCCCTGGGCAGGTGTTGAGGTGTGCGCTTCCCTCAAGCGCGGGACACTGGCCTGTGGGAAAACTGCTCTGTGCTGCAGAACTGTGTGATGGCCTTTGCTCCGTCTGATTGCTTTATCTTCTACTGTTCTTTAAAATGCTATGGTTTAATGGCTTGGGTAGATTTTCAGTTCTTTATTATCCTGCTGGTGGCTGTTCAGGATAAGAAAGACGAGCTACTGGAGAAAGTCCAGTGGAGGCCACAAAGATGATCAGAGGTCTGGAGCATCTCTTATGAGGAGAGACTGTGGGGACTGGGCCTGTTTAGTCTGGAGAAGACTGAGAGGGAATCTCACTAATGCATATAGATATCTTAAAGGTGGGTGCCAAGAGGACAGTGCTAGACTCTTTTCAGTGGTGCCCAGCAACTGGATGAGGAGCAAAGCAANGAGGAGCAATGGCCGTAAAGTAAAACACAAGAAGTTCCACCTCAGCATGAGAAAGAACTTCTTTACAAAGATGACAGAGCACTGGAACAGGCTGCCCAGGGAGGTTGTGGATTCTCCCTCTCTGGAGACATTCCAAACCCTGCCTGCTTCAGGTGACCTTGCCTGGGCAGGATGTTGGATGGGGTGATCTCCAGAGGTCCCTTCCAGCCCAAATGATTCTATGATTCTGTGAAATAGTTGATTAATCAATTGGTCAAGGTCTCATGATGCTATTAGAGTGTTGAATTCCCTATTAAGTTTTATTGAACACAAGTCATGGAGCAGTTAAGGCCATCAGGAGGAAATTTATGAAGCAAAACCCTTACTGGAAAGACTAATTTGTCTTAGGCATTTGCTGCTGAGCTGCATTAAAAGGCTATACTTAGTGGCCTGTAAAATTAAGCAGTGGGTTTATATTATGTAATCAGCTTGTGTTGACAAACAGCTATTGGAAAACTTAAAGTAGTCCTTGAACTTGTCATGAGTCTTGCACCCAGCTTTCCAATAAAGAAACGTAACCCATTGGGGTAATATCCTCAACAAGCTGGGTCTCAGTTACTACCTCTGGAAGGATAAGAGCCTATAGCGAAATGCAGTATAGCTGTAGCAGTGACAGAAAGAATCTCAAGGTTGGGTTTTTTCAGATTTTGTTTTACTAGTATTGCCTGTATGCCTCAGGAGTTACTTACGTTTCCAGATCATTTATGACTGATTGAACATAATAGAAGTTGGAGCAGATTACTTGGAAATATTGCTGATGTTGTTTCTCGCATGTGTGAACTGTCTGCTTGCTTGAGCTTGAATTTAAAAAAAGTTTCAGAGCAATTTTTTTTATATGACAGCTCAATTTTCTTGAAAGTTTGAGAGACTTTCTCAAAAGTTTTCTGAAAATTATAGTTACTGTATAAATATGTTTATAAAATTTAGTCTGTTTTAATTCAGTTTTGAAAAATAGTGAGAATTGGACTGCATCAAATGGTTTATAGGTACATTGTTGTAGAGCTCCTTCAAAAAAACTTCATCAGACCAGAAAAACACATGGTGACTCCCACCAAATAGATGCATTTATCCTGATATTAACAGGTTCTGCACTTCTTTTTTTACTGATTTTTATGCCCTATGAATGAATCGTGATGTAGGTCCATGAATCTTCCTTATCCCTGCTTTTAAGAGCTGGGATCATTTACCACTAGCTAGTCCCGAGATAGTTAAGCAATTTTAGATTAATAGTTACTGGGTTTAGTAATTCAGCTATTTCGTCCTTGATTTTCTTTGAAACACTTGATTAAATACTCTACAGTTTGGGTTTTTTAACTCATGAAACTTACGCACCTGAATGAACACTCTGAGTGAAAAGCTAGGCCTCCACATAAAGCCTTTTAGGTCTATGTTGTCTGAAAAAACTGAAGTTCCAGAACTTGTGATCTAGAGCTATGGGGAGGTTGATGTGATTGGTAGTACAGCACATTAAGTACATGGGAAAAAAATGAGAAATTAGAGAATACATGCACTAGTCTTTCTCTCTCCCCTTACATCTTCTAACTCTGCAATGAGTAGAACAACGCGTACAAACTGGTCTTCTGCTACACTGACTAAATTCTTTTTTCAAATAGACTCTTTTTATTTCTTGACGTTACGAGAGTGTGTACGTAATTCATCTGTCTCAAAACAAAACATAAATGACCACCACTGCCAAACTGATTTTGTAATAGTAATTGTTCACCACATGTGGAGTTCTTTAGTTATTCATCTAATCTATAATTATTCACTGTTCGTTTATTTCATTATTCACCTAGAGAAAGATACTAAACAACAACCTGAACATATCTGGTAGTTAATGCTTTCTGTTTTGCTGCTAAGATAGATCTGCAAAGTCAGTTTTAACTTTGTTAATGACTGATGCAGAAGCATTTTTCATGGTAGTATTGCTATGTACTGATGACTCATGTGCCTCCTCTAATTCAGATTTAGGCTTCTGAAACTGCATGATTCCTATTCAGTGTTTCAGTGAAAGGATCTTGTCATGATCTAGTTCAACTGAAAGTTAATTATGTTAGCATTTCATTCTTATATTGTCACTCACAACAAGCTATGTAGCAAGCTGATCAGAAGTACATCATTATCTCTGCTTTTATAGAATAGAAAATTATCCCAGAAAATGAGTCACAAATTTTCTTTAGAGGTGAATTGCAGAACTGTGTATTGAACAGGTTTGTTGGGTCCACTAATCCTGCAGCATTCTTGCTGAAGCTTGTCTCCACAGAAATGTTTAGTGTTTGGGTTTTTTTGCCAGCAGTCTTGAAGTACCTTAATCAACTTTTAAAGGAAAAAAATACTCAGTGGAAAATATTGTGATAGAACTGAAATGATTATGATTGCTTTCCCAGCAGTTAGAGTTGAAACACTTTTGTTTACTCAACTGAGAGCTGAAGCAGGTATTTACTGAAGCATTATGACTTCTTTTCTGTGAAATGCTTCTCTTGGGCACACAGGGCAAGCTAGGGGCTTTCCATCTGTTAAGCAAAGCTCTGTGGTGGACATGCTTTAAAGAGCCTTGGTACTCATCATGGTACTTGGATCTGCTGTTGTGTGTTCCAGCGGCCCAAGGTACAAGAATATTGTTACTTTAAAGATATCTGAAAGATTACACCTATGAAAATGGGGGAAAATACTGCCATAGTCAATAGTGTAATTGCACTTAGATGACACAGAATGTCTCGTTTGCAAAAGAAATCTACATTTCCTTTCTCTCTAACTAGCTATTTCATTGACATTCAGAAGGTATCCTTCTTTGTCTTTGGACAGGTTATGTTCTAGAAGGTCTTTAGTCAGAGCCCTGTATCAGGAGTATGTTTAGCAGCACTGGGCTTGTCTCTTGTTAGTTTAGTACCTTGAGTGCATGACCTGACAGGAATCTAGAGAGAAGGGATCCTGACTTTTTGCTGATAGTACCAGACTTAGCTGGGAACTGGGCTTTCTATAGCTTGATCCTGCTATTGGAAGCACAACAGCAGCTTCTCTCCAGCTGTGGAGTTCTTACTGCTCCGTGAATCACTTGCACTCATCCAGTGAGTAACATCAGGCGTTCAGAGCCTTGAGTTACATGTTCTTGAGACCAGTGCTGAAACCATGTTTATATAGAAGTCCTTAAGTGTGTGTGTATATATATGTACACGCATATATGTGATTCCAGGTAGAATTGTTGTTCTTATACATGTGCAGTAACATTTCTAGGGTTTTATTTGTGGGACAAAGGATATCTCTTCAAGAACATGCTTCTTAAAATAGATTCTCTAGCAGCTAAGTAATTTAATACAAAATGGAACAAAATCCATAGCAATGGTAAATATAATACTTATGTCTCCACTTTGAGTGTTGATCAGTGTTATAAATTTAAATTCCTTGTTTTTCCCTCATTGCCCAGAGAGTGGTACGTCAGAACAGTTGTGGTTAAACACCCCTTCATTGTAGAAGTGTTAGTAGAGGCCCAAGAAGGAATGCATGGAAGTTCCAGTGTTACCCTGTTCAGTTCTTTCACAATGAGAATGTCATGGAACTTGCCTGTGGACTCATCCACAGCATTTTCTTTACATTCCCCTGAATGCCTGATGCGTATCTTGATAGACATGCCTGTAATTTATTGTATAACCAAAAAAAGCACTTATTCATTTTCTGTCTGTCTGAATGTCATTACTCTGGCTGGCAATGCCAGTGACTGATCCTTCAAAATCCTCATTTTTCTAGGATTCTACAACAGTTTATTGGATTTCCAGAATATTCAGTTTCTTTTCCTCGTCCTTTTCCCTATCCTCAATGGTATCCTGTCAACAGTACTGACATCATGACTGAATTCCTTTTTTTTTTTAACTCTCCAGATGTGACAAATTCCTGATAACTTACATTTGTTGTGCTCTCTAATCCTCTGTTCTTTCCGTTTTTCTTTGTATCTCCCCGATTTTAAGACAATATTAACTGTGAGAGATTTAGAGCAGGGCGGGTCAGTGAATCCCACCCCCGAATCTCTGCTCCACACCACAGCTGGGGACTCCTTGTGCCACAATCAGGCTGCCACTGGGATAAGTTCTGTAGAGAAGGGATTCCCAGGGGCCTTCCACTGGATTTAGAAAATGTCCATTAGCAACCCCTGCTGCCATCCCAATGGAAGTATTTCTCATTTGCAGTCTAATAGAGGCCTGTGGGAGATGGAGTGTTGCGTGGTGTCTGTAGAGTTGTGCTAGAACAAAAGCCCAGGCTCTCTCAGCTTGGGCTGTAGTAGATTGATAGATACAGCTCAGTGGTGAAATTATACATTCACTGCACTGAAGAGAATGCGACTTCTCCTGGACCAGTGTATATCAGGTTTTGTAGCTGAAGTTTCATAAGCAGAATTCCTTAGGAATAGAGGTGCAGTTCTTTCACTGTGGCATTGAGTTTCACCTGAATCAACTGGCCTGTTTTCCCTCCTCACCTGTACTCCATGACAGTAGAAGGAAGCTGTTGCAAATTCTGTCCTGCATGTTCACGCTTTATAATGTTGGTTACTTTAACCATTTGCATTGTCCCCAGGTCTATCTTACTTTGTAAGCAGTCAGCGTAAAAAGCAGGTTTCTTACTCATGCAGGTCCTTGAAGTAAATGACCACATAACTGCACATTCTGCTCGTGAATATAATGGTTCATCCCACACATCATATCTGACTTCTTCCAAATCACTTCAGAAATAAGTCACTATCAAAAAATCTGTGTGCACCAAGTTCAGAATTTTGTTATCAAACCTGGTGTACTGCTGACAGGACAGGAAGCCTATTTTGGCTGATATTCTTTGTTCCTATGGTTATCCTGCTCCTCACACAGGCTCTGAATCCAAAATAATTCAGTAATGTTTTGATGTAAAGATTTGTTACTTTCTTCATGTTCAGTTAGTGCACTGCTACTGAGCTTTGTAACCTTTTATTTGTTTGTTTCAAGTCCAGTGAAGTTAAAACAGAGCAAAAGTTAGTATTTTTGCTCTGATCCTGTCCCTTGGACAAAAATGAATGAAGAATCCACATTTTAAATCTGAAGCACACTGTGAAACTTTTTATTGATTAATTCTGTGGCTTAAGATTGTTTCATTCTCTGGGAAATAAAGTTCCTTACTGGTTTTTTGTTGGGGGGGTCCTTCTTTTTTTTTTTTTTTCCCCCCACTTCCCCCAAAGTGGCCATATTTTCCCTTCTTTTTTTCTGATTCAATTTTTAGGATTAAAATTTTTAGAGGACTTAATTCCCTCATCAGAAGGTTAAATAACCTGTTTTTTTCCCCTAGAACTCTCCTGGAAAATGTTTGCTAAAAAGAGTTATGTTTCAATGTTCATGAGTAAGCTCTATTTTGAATGGCAAATAACTTTCATTCATGAATAGAGAACTTGCTTAAATAATTATTTTGTAGTGTAAAGAAAGAGACACATGCTGACCTCTCCATCCTGGAATGGTGAAAATATTTTATTGTTACTGAGGCGATGGACTCTTCCTCCAGCATCTGCACAATTTTATGCTTCCAGAGAGAATTCTCAGAACTCAAGAAAAGTTATATAGATATTGATTATTTCAAGATGAAGTAATGAGTATTGTTCCATGAAGCTTTGTTCTGTAATTGCAGACCTGCCTTGTAGGTAAGACATCTTCTTTGTTTCCCTCAGGTTGACCATGGCTATTGCACTCAAGGAAACACCTACACTTGAAGCTTCTCATTTAGAGGATATTGATGCTAAGCTGTCCATTCTACCTGAAAGGCTGAGAAAGAAGCTGCTTCCTTTTCAGGAAAAAGGCATCATATTTGCACTTCAGAGAAGTGGCAGGTAAAATTATTGTATTCAACTTACTGTATCACATGCTAAAAATAATTACTTTAGGTAAACATAAACTAATTCTTACAAAGGTTGTTCAATAGCAGGAGCTCTTAAGTAAGTTATGTTACAGAAATCTTTTCATAAACTATAAGATAACATGGTTTAAAATGAGTAACGGGTTTTTTTCCACAGAGGATGAAGAAATGTTTAATAATGCATTATGAAAAAGAGAATTGTAGTATCAAAGTTCTCATGTAAAAGAAGGTTGATATCAGTAGGACCATCATTTTTGTTATGTTAATAGGGAATTCTTAAAATAAGTTAATTCACATTTGATGCTTTAGTTCTTAATGGCGTGGTAGAGCTGTTAAGGGAATGACTAACAGATCCTGATGCATCTGTGTGGTTTTCTATTTTAAACTTGGTACAATTCTGGTGTGTAATCAGGGTGTTCTGGAGCTCGCTGAGTAGCAGCAGCAGCAGAGCAGAAGAAGCCTTGCAGAGTGCTCAGTTAGCAAATGCAGCAGCTGATAGAGTAGGCATTCAACAATTAAGTACCTGATAGGTCAAAAAACATGGTTAGTGCAGCAGAGGCTGGAAATATTTTGCTGAGTAAGAGCCTGTTACTGAGTTACAGAGTCCAAAAGGAGGGAGGGAAATGCTATTTCCACATTTTAAAATTTTGGAAAATGTGGGCAATTGCAGCCTAAAGCCATGAAACTACTGTATGCTGTTCTTTTAGAAAGTAATGATGTTTGGGAGGTCTGGCACAAATGGAATTACTGTAGCCTAGGTTGTAAAGACAGATGAAATTAGTTCCTGATTATTTTGTCACCTCACTGAGAACAAAAGTCTTAGGGTCTGAGGGGGTTGCTTGCTAATATTTGGGATTATTTTCAGGAGAAAAGAAATGTGCATCTTTTTTTCTAAAAGTGAAAAATTGGAAAGGAAATATTTATCATCAGTTCTTTCAATTATGTGGAACTTTTAATCAATTAAAATTTCCTCTGATTTTTTTCACTTTGATTCTGTTGCTTTGGCCAAAAGGGTTTAGCATTGCTGTCTCTGGGAATGAAGAAGCCATCTCTTTTATACTACCAGTTTCAGTAGCAGAATAGAAAGATGAGTCCAGCCATTCACATGAAAGCCTGAAATTTGATATTCTTTATGCTGAATTGGCATTAACTTGTCTGTGACCACTGGTCATATCAGGCACTTTGTCGCTGCGCAGACTGAGAATGGATGAATATATTTTTAATGGATAACTGAGACTTTGGTAGAATAGACAGCAAAGTCTACCTTAGAGTTGAATTTCAAAAATCTAAAGCCCTTGGCTGCTACTGAGTATGCAATTGAGGTGCATTTGTATATACAAATAGTGAAATAACAGAAACCATTAAAATTAAAGAAACCATACATATTTAATTAGTGTAGGCTAATGGATGTATTTGAAAGTGGCATAATCTTTTGCAGGCTATTATATAATATAGAGGTTCCTTGGGAAGCAGCTTAACTGTAGGACTGGATAAATTTTTATCAGATATTCCTTTCTTCTTTTTGTTGAAGTAGTAACAATTGCCTGCAGTAAGTATCTAAAAAGGTTTGGAATACATAGTCTAATGACTCTCTGTCAAGGAGGGAATTTTATTATTTTCATAAGGGTTACTGGTTTGTTGGTTTTGTCCTTAGAGCCTTTCATTAACAAGAGTTTTTCATAACACAGCATGGATGGCTGTGATTGGCATGCATGTGAAAAAATGTTCATCATAACTGATTGCAAGAAATCTCATTCCTTGGCACAGCAAATTCTATGTGTAAGCTGGGTCAGCTTGAGGAATTGTGTGCACACTCTCAGCCAGCTTCTATCTAAAGTAAAATGTATTAAATCAAACTTTCCCAAAGAGTATTTTTTAAATCTGTCCCTTGCTCATGCAGATCTATTTCTCTTCCTGTCCCGAAACAGAGACCAAGAGCCTCTGGTGCTTATAGCTGAATTTTCTTATTAGTTTGTCAGCCCTTGAGTCACACAAGTCTTTCCCTTTTGTGTACTCTGTAATGATTTAAACATTCTTTCAGTATTCCCAGTGGTGTATTTTAGCAGGGTCTGGCACTTTTCTGTAGGAACATCTTTTCTAGTTTTAAAAATATATAAACATAGGACTTGAAGTAAGCAATATGTGCATCTCTGCTCATCTTTCTTCTTCCCCCAGGCTATGAACTCCCTTCACAGTCATCACTTAATTCATGCTTAGCTGTAGTGGTAGGAAACTGATGTAGAGCAAGTGCTCTGTTGTTGGCTGAAGAGATTAAATTAATATCATCTTAGATTAGACAAGCACCCAGCGTGAATAGGGACTTATTATTAGAACAAACTTTTTTTTTTTTTTGCATGGAAGGGGCTGGGAGTGAGCTGTTAATTCCCTTGTCTGTTCCCAAAGCATAAAATAAATATGCTGCTGTGGTTTGCACTTTGGATTCATTAGTAAATGAATCAAAGGCTTTCTCAGTAGATGCTCCAAAGGCATTACCCTGTCTAACAGAGACTGCCTAACACTTTTCTAGGAAATGACAGTTCTAGAGCCAACAAGACAGTGTGTGGTTCAACATATGCTAAGATACCTTTTATCTCACAAACATGCCTTAAAGGTAAATAACTGCATGGCTGCTTATTCCTTTCTAGAGATTATTCTTCAGAAATGCACTTCAGAATGGTTACCTAGGGATAGATACAATATATAGTCTTTATTTGTAACCTCAAACATTAATGTGCAGAAAAGGTGGGTGCCCAGAAATTGTTTATGGAGACTATTTTATTTTTATGATTTTCTTTCAGTAAAGGTCTAAGTTACTTTTAAAACCAGCAATAATATATGTTTATTTATTTATATGTGCTTTAAACTGCCTCTTAAATAAAAACCAACCAACTTGTCCCTTTCAGGAATGTGAACTCTTAGCAATAGGTTTAGGGAATACTGAGGGTTGTTGGAGTCAGATGGTGTGTGTGCTGTTGGGAGGTGGAGGTGAGCAACTCTGTCTGTTCTTTGCTGCTTATTAGTCATAGTTTGGGCAGATGTGGGCAAATCCCCATTCCCTAAGAACTCAGAGTAGCCGAATTGCAGGTGAAGAGGCCTAAACAGAAAACCTTAAAGGTGTCATCTTCCCTGTTTGGTTTAGTTGTTTTGATCAACAGGGTATAATTTTCCGGCCTGTTTTATTCTTTCGTGTAAAATCTGTGAAGGATGCAGCAGGAGGCTGACTTGAGAATGAAGGCCTAAGCAATACTGAGGGCTCACCAGGTGTGAGTTAAGAGGTGCCAGTGTCAGAGCACAATATTCTGGAAAAAGTGGTACAAGCTTGGGCAAACTATTCAAGATGCAGAGATATATGGGCAAACGACTCAATGGTGCTGATAAGGATTCTATTCCTTCTCATTTGAGCTCACATCTTTCTTTGAATATTACTGATTGTTGCTGCTGCTGTTCACTAATGTCATACTTGGAAAGTCACAATCTCTTTTTACCCTATATTCTTGCTTTATATCCTGTCTTTACAAAAGTGTGTGATGTCTGTCTAGTAATATAAACAACCTCTTCACCTTAAAGCACTGTAAAAGAGGCTTGCTGTTGTTTGAAAGTTAGCTTTCATGCTACTGGATATAACTAAATGCTTTATCAAGTTTTGTAATAAAAACTGTCAGCATGTGATTTGCAAATATCATTATTTAACATTGCTTGTCTTGTAGATGGTATCTGAAAAGATGCCTTCAGACCCAGATATATTTCTTTCTAGGCATGTTGGCAGAACAATTTGTTTAAGCTGTCTTACTTCTGGATGCAAAAGAGGACTTGGAGATATTTACAACCCATGAAACAAGCTTTTCCATTATAATTATATGCTCAAACTTTTACTGGGTTGATATTGTTTCCTCTATAAGTTTTAGAGGTAATACAGTGATTTTTAATTTCCCATACATGCTGGCTTAAAGTTGTTTATTGAGTATAGAAAGAGTAAAAAAAATAAATTACCATGGATGGCAATATCCAGATATGCAGAGTTCACATCTGGCATTAAGAGCTATCAGTTTTAATGAAAGGGTAGTTGTTTTGCTAGGCAGTCCCTTTGTAGAGTATGAAAAAGTTGTATAGTGTTGAATATTGTTTTGCATAGTCGGCTACAGAGAACCATTATGACAGTGAAATTATTAGAGAATGGAGTGTGAATGTCCTCTAGTATAACAGTGAAACAGTTGTCTTCACTTCAAAATAGTATTTTTCCCCACTATGTCTCTGATCTCTAGCAAGTTACACAGGAGGAACACATAGTTAATTCTTTGTTAATTAAAACAGACTTTTACTTCAAAGACTTTATGACACTTTATAGAAATTAATTCCCCTCTCCCACTCTCAAAGTAGAGCAAAAAAACCAAAGATTTAAATCAAAATTTCTCGAAGCTTATGAACACAGCTGAAAGGTTCTTCACTGGAAAGGCACAGTATACACGGTCAGCTGAAGTTTTAGTAGTTGGACCATAGAAATGACACCTCTTGGGCAGGAAGCAAATAGAAATGTGTAGAATTCCCAGGGACAGGAATTTCTGTAGGGCGAGGAATTTCTGATTTAAGTTCTATTTAAATTCTTAGGCAATTTCTACACAAATTTCTTTCACTTTCTAGGAAGTATTATCTGTTGAGTAATATGAAAGGTATAATTTCCATTTGAGTTGGGTTTCTAGGGGAGTTATAGTGTTAGATTTTGGAAGGTGATAGAATAAGAGAAAATACCTTTAGTCTGTGCACTCCCATACACATTTTAGCTTGTGCCAGAGCAGTAGGCCCTTTTCTATAACTGTTTTTCACTTTCACTCTTATTTTTGTCATTATTACTGAGTTTGGTTTGGTTTTTGTATTGTCTATTAATCTTTTTCTCCTTCTGTGCAATGCAATTGTTGATTTCTGTCTTATATTGCCTTTTTAAGTTACCAGAGCTTTTGTTTTTCTTGGCTTTTATCTTTACTATTTTTGACCTGTGATTGCTGATTGATTTGCTCTTACAGTGTATTTCTATTCTTCAGTTTCTTATCTTTTATAATAGCTATGAATAAAAAAGTAGATTTGTCTTACAATTCCATTTTGAAGCACTAAGCCTAGTTTCATGTCTAGATATGTTACTATGTCTAATTTTTCTGTCCTTTATTTGAAAGGTCATAGGTTGCTGCAGGTCAATGTTGTGATTAAGTGCAAGACCAACTGCTTTTTACCACTGTCTAATTTTTTTTTTTCAGAATCAGCTGCATCATTTAAAGGAACACTTGTAAAAATATTTTACAGGCTACTGTTGAATTTTTCCCCAGTATTATTTCTTAGTATTTCTCTTCTGGGAGATAAGGCATAATTATTTTCAGTTGAATTTTACTTTACTGTTTTCATCTCTGTTATAAATCCTCACAACACCACAGTCTTAGTTTACTGAATGTCTTAGTTTAACTTAGACAAGAAGCACATAATTTCATTTATACAGTGAAAATATTGACTATTAGTTTCTAAAGGAAGAAAAATGTAACAGAAATGGTTGACATGAAGAGTTCATAATTTATGGAACTATAGCTGTTTGATAATTATCAGTATTCAAGCTGATATCCTTATTTATACTGATAACTATCAGGATTTGTGAAGAACATTTATAAGAAGAATTTTTCTCCAACTTTTATTCATATTGGGCCAGTTTGTGCTTAATAAGTTGCTGAAAAGTTTAGTGAGCTTTCTGGCTATTTCCTTGTAAGCACATAACAGTGACTATCATTTTAGCTGCTGCAGGTAAGGATGTAGACCTGGTGTAAGTACCAAACAGAATATCTTTAGTGACTCCAAATTTCGTGGTATCGTTGTGAGTTTGGAGTTAGTTTGAATTCTTGTTATTAAACTCATGACCAATTTGATCTTAAGATGGGGAGTTCAGAGTTCAACACGAAGAAGATAACTTCACAAACAGACAAGATGAAGTTAATTATGCTCTCTTTTGGGATATATACTTATTCTCTCTGTTTTTGTCACCCTGACTTCAATGAAAGCCATATTAATTAAATTTGCATGTTAGAAAAAGAAATTACCTTCACATTTGGGGGGCTTTTTTTTTGTCACGTCTAGGAACATTTCTTTGTGTGTTTCATTTTTATTTTAATTTGTGCTTGGTGGCTTGCAACATCAAGTGCCATCAACAAGTGTTTCCAATATTTATAGATCTTCTGAGCAGAGAGAACTGGGAACAAAACTAATGGTAACTTCTATTGTGATTTCTGTCACTAATCTCAGTTTGTGGTTAGATAGCCTGAAAGAGCTGTTTGAAACAAGGCATAAGTCTCTTGCTAGAGTAAGAAAGAAATCATCTTTTATTCCAATATATTCAGCCACTCAGATGTATAAAATTTTTGTAGTTTTGTGATAAAAGTGGGTCCTTTAAACCTACATTATAACAGGTGAGCATTGTTTCCAGTCTTAGAGAGCAAAGCACAGAAGTAATTTCTGGGAAAAAAGAATGGGATGGCTGTCTAGTGAATATGTAGAGGATCAAACAGCTAATACATTTCAACTCTGAACTGAATAAAGGTTTCCTTTTTTTAAATTTTTTATTAAGACATTGGTTTGTAATTATTCAGAGTACATTTCATCTTTGAGAAGTGCCAAGGAAGGGAGAGATGATTAAATGAAGATGCAAGCTCACAGAATGAGGTTCAGATGCAGGAAGTATGAATGAGAGACTGAGCCAAATTCTGCAGAGCTTTCATAGCCAGGGAAGCTTGTTTGGAAGTGATGCTGGAGAAACTGGGAAGCAATTCAAATAGGACAAAAATGCATTGTCAGTAAGTGAATGTAGAATATAATTCAGAAGAGGAACTATATAGAGGGGTTAAAAAAAAAGAGAAGTCTTAAGAACAGAAAAAAAGCAATGCTAGTAATATGAGAATTTACCTGGACTTCAATGTGGACTTGTAGCAGCAGAAATAGAGAAGAAAATACAGATTTTAGAAATGCAGGGCACAGTTTGTTAGAATGGAAAAGGAGAACCAAGTGAGAAAAAGATTGCAAGCGTAGGTACTAGGTTGTCAACAGTGATGGAAGGAGGGGAAAGGGGAAATGAAGTAGTGTTAGCTGTGTGCAGTGTGAGAATCCACAATGAGAAGTTGGTGTGTTTAATCAGAAGCACAGGGAGAGGACAAATGGGAGTGAGCAGTTTTGAGTATGAGACTTTAACATGAGTGAGAAGTAAGATCTTAAACAAGTATGAGTCCCATTCTGACTGACTTAATGGAAGTTGGAAGCAGAGGAAGAACATAGGCAGAAGGGAAAACTACCCCAGGTCACCAGGGAATGCAGAGTTTATTGGGAAAGTAGTGGTAAGTATCTAAATTTAATTGAAAGTTATTAGACTGCATACTAAGGAAGACCTGTGGTTGCTCACAGGTATTTCAGTCACACCAGTTAACAGCAAGGTTGATGTTTGCAGCCTAGATGGAAATTAGTTGATGTTCCAGCTGTTCCAATTAAGTGAAGTCAATTTTTCTTGCATTGAGTCAGCTGGTGAACCCTTATGTTTCTGAAGCCACTGACTGAACAGGTGAAGAGTTTTCACTATCACTAATAGGCGTCTTCTTGGCTACAGGCTTTTCTCAGTTAACAGTTCCATTAATATATTCTAGAAACCTATTGATGTGTCTGAGCTTAACCTTCAACTGGACCGCTTTGGTATGTGTTATTCCACACATCTTTGCCAAAGCTAAAATACTAGAATATGTGGTCTGAGAGCTTTCAAATTTTACTAAAACATTTTAGGTGGATTTTTCAATCACATGCTGAGGAATGTTGGACATAAGCATAAGACAGCACAACCATTCTCTACTCTGCTTTTGAGAATCAACCCTGCAAATGTGGCAATTTAGTGCATCTTATGATAGATCGAAGGTTGCTTTTTTATTATTTAGGATTTTTTTAAATACCTAGTCTAGTTCAGTAGCAAGGATATGATCTATCTTACATCTCCTGGGGCACTATTTTTGGTGAAACACCCTTGATTATTTTTGCAAGGAAGCCAGCTCTCTTTGTTCTAGTTTTAGGACTGCGTGCTGTGATTACTGACACACAAATGTAATGGTTACTTGCGCAGTTTTATATAAAAATGTTCTAAGTTCAGATTCCTTAAATAACCCTTGGTTAAGATGTTAGTGCTAAAGTGTTGGCTTGTGAGTAGGAGGTAAATTATATGTTGTAGCGTTATATAAAACTGACTCACATGAGTAGGTGAGAATCCCAAGAATATCAGGACACCCACACGAGTGAAAGAAAGACGCGAGCTTCCTCTGTACAACATGTTCCAAAGCCTGCATTAACAAAAAACAGCTCTAATTTGCTTGAGTAGTAACAAAATTTTTCAGTGTTTTAAAAAATGAAGTGCTACTGCTTTGACTGTTTGCCTTGGAAAATACGTTTAAAAGGGAAGGAGTTTGTTCTGAAAAAGCTACCTGTGTTTCTAATTTTTTTTTTCTGGATAAATAGCTGTTGAAAATGGATCAAGAAGTTAAGTTTTCCCTACAAGCAAGGAATAGGTTTATTGAATTGCTGTACCCCTTTAGTTTTCAGTCTACCATTGTAAGGAAGCACAACTCTCTAGTTTAGAGAGAATATTATTGCAAATATTTCTTAGTTGCAAGAAACCTCTAACACCAGCTGTTGGACATTGTAGGATCCTTGGCTATGCAGATCTTAGAAATATGTCAGTGTGTTGCTAATTGATATTCTTTCAAGAGCAAGATTCAAAATTTCTCTGCAAAGAGACTGTAAAGTCTCTCTTTACAAAAATACCTTGCTGCAGTAGCCATAATTAATATAAGAAACTTTAGCTGTATTGTTTGCATGATTAACAGAGCAAACATTTCAAAAGGAGTGACCTGAATGTAACTCAGACACACAGAAATAGAAATGATTTTCATTTAAATGATTGTACTTCTGTGGAACTCCTTTTATAAAACTGTGTTAGCACTAACCTGCTTCTGATGCAGACTATTTTTGGGTGGCTATATGACATATGCCACATGAGCTTAGCCTCAGTTTCCTTCTGTTTCTCCAATGAACTCATCTGTGTAAAATTTTAAAGATCTGCTTGTCCTTCTGCTCTGCAAAGTTGATTCCAATCTTCTTGACATCAACACAACCAGGAACTCTTTCTGTGCTCTTTGAGGTTTGAAAAATTATTCTCTCTATCCTTTTCGAGGCAGAGCTTTCAGAGGGCTTGGTTTTGGGTTTCTTTCTTAGTTCCTTCACTCATTTTTTGCTTACTTCATTTTCCTCTCCAAGGTTTGCTGTAGTAAGAAATGTAAGTGCACCTTTGCTTGGTGCTCGATACTTTTACAAGCCTATTCTGATAGTGCTGAAAATCTGGTTCTGGGATTCTGCCTCATCCAGCTTTGTGTGGTCCCTCAGATTATGGGATTCTCTCTGTTCAGAAGAAAGCTGGGTTTTGTGTACAACCTCAGGTGCCTGCGTGTGTTCCCTTTAGTGCCGGGATCAGCAGTAAGGTTTGGGACCTGGGTGCACCTGAGGTGAACCAGCACAGCAGACCTTGCTCTCTGCAGGTGTGTTCACTCACCAGGGTATGTCCTCACACACAGCTCTCGTGTTTGCTTGTTACAGGAAAGCACAGTTTTACTTTAAAGCTAATACACCTCAAAATGACAGGGCTGTTAAAGCCTAGTGGAGGCCCAAACTATGGTTCCCTTCTATTTATGAAAGATGCTGCTGTGTCCGAAGCCCGTTGCTAACTGCAAAAGGGTTATGAATAGTAGGAAGGTTGTAGTAGCATGTGCAGTGCATCCCAATGAGATTCTAATGCTTCCTGCTAGGAAAAAATAGCAGATTTCCTTGATGAATGGACAGAGATTCAAATGCAAGCCACAGGATTCACTCTGAAGAAGGGAAACATTTAAAAATTAAATGGGAAAGAATCTGAACGAATTTGCTATTGACTGGTGATTTTTGCATGGTTGGACTTTGCTGCTGAGAGTAAGTGCAACTGAGACATCTAAAATGATTTTTTTCCATGCTTTTCTGAAACTTTTGACCATGTGGGCTGAGCTTATAACAGGATATGAATCTGCGTATCATAGCTCTGATTTATATTCTTGGATAGAATATTATTAAGGTGTCATATGAACAGATGGGATATGAATGATGAAGCTCAGATTGGGTAACTACCAGTTGAGAGGAAATGACTAATTGAACTTCAGAGAACAAGAAGTCTGTCTTCTTGCAGTCAAAATATGTGAAACAAAAATACATATTTGTTCCTTCCATGTAGCTGAAGATCTGTTTCTTCTGCTTTGACAGCATGGAACCTTTATGTCCATGTTGGCAGCTTGTCTGACTGCAGTAATATAGAACATACTGAAGTTTGTTTTAAATTGAGGCTGCATATTTTTAAGATTATGTAAAGTATTGCTTTTTAGCAGCTTAATGCAACTAACTATTAGATATCTTGTAAGTTCTGTGTGATGTGGGCTGTAAAGATGGGGAAGTTCTTTACATTTCAAATTGTTGTGATTATAAACTGGAAACATTTGATGATTTTCCTATCAGTAATATAAACTATTTGTCATTGCTCTAGAATCTAATGAAAAAATTTTGGACTACTTACGTTTTGTAACTGCATCAAGCAGTCATCTTTAGAATTCTTATTTTAGAACTGTGAAAGCTATGCAAGATGAATGCTTTAAAATGCATTATGTCGTAAAATAATGTAAATATCTTCCATTTCCACTTACGTTAGTTTTATTAACTTCTACCTGTATCATAAACTCAATCTTGTGTGCCATGTCAAAATTTTATCAAGTGCGAGTGTCAATAATGTTAAATAATTGGCATAAATTAGCAATTTAAAAACTGTAGCACTTCAGGAATCTGAGTCTGAACAGTGTGGATCAAAGCAGTGATTCATGTCGCTAACTGTATAATCACAGAGGACCTTACACATTCAGATAACTCTAACTGGAGCTTTAAAAACAACGTTGTGCCTTTGATTGATATCAGTCTGTGATGTGTCTAGTCAAATGTTTAAATGACTGAAAAACGGATGGGTTGCCAATAGAGGAAGAAAATCCCAACTACTGATGACAAACCTATTTCATCATTGGGTGGGAGAAGAGAGTGAATACTTACTAGCAAAATATCACTACGGATATCCAGGTTTCAAGCTTATGGGTGTTTCTTTGTCTCTATTTGTATTGGTACTGCAGAAATGAGGAACATAAAACTGTGTTGATCACTTAACCCCTCTTACCAGAGTGATTATGGGTAAAGTGATGTCAGTTACTTTGTACTTCCATTCATTTACCAGCAACAAAATGATGAGTTATTGTAATTATTTAAAAGTCATCCACTTTGTTGCTACTATATAAGAAGTTTCACTTAGGACATTAAGTGGAAGTTAATAGATGTGAAAACAGGAGATACTCTATAGCAACAAAGATTTTATGAGTGCAGTCTGAAAATGAGTGCAAAAAGAAAAACAGAATGATTTCTTATTTGTCAGCAGATACTCAAGTCATCAATGCTCAAGTGGCTACAGTTCACTCTAATGAAAAAATCTAGTTTTATGGTAAAAGTCTGTTCCTGTTGTTGATTTTAAAGTTTTTTTATTTATTTGCTATTCAGCTTCTAATTTTCAGAGCCATTTGTAAATCACTCTGAATTTCTTCATTTTAGCTTGTTACCCTGAGAGACAGAAGGAGGGTTCAAATAGTTCACATATGCCAAAGAACAGTGCAATAGGATCTTACCTATTCTTGCTTTGTTTTCTATGCATCTGAATTGGCATTATTAACATTTCACTATTTATGCAAGTCTACTAAAATTTAAGCTGATTGACTGAGAAATACTGTATTTGTCAGCAGAAGTTGGCAAGGAACACTTTTATTCCTGTCCTTAACCACATTTCCTTGCTAGCAGATGCTGCTTGGTTATTGCTATATTTATACTTCTGCTCTGATATTCTTATATTCAATAATCTTTACTGTTGAAGAAAGTCTGTGACTTATTCTTGAGATGCATCTGCTCTGTAGCTATTTGCTGTAGTCTTGGTCATATTCTGCATTTGTGTAAGAAGTACTACTGCAACAGTAGGTTATTGTGCATTCCAGTTGATTTCAGGCCTCAAACTGTTTTTTAAAAACACAATTAATGTACTGAAAGCAGTTGGTCTCAAAGAATCTCCAAAAGAAAGACTTGTTTTGTAAACTTCAGTTCAAGCAATTAACAATGAGTATTGAATGGAAAAAAAAAATCAGTCTTTGAGCAAAAACTGACATTATTTTTAAATTAGAATTGTGTGTTAGTCGTCTGCAAATAAATGTCTTTGCCCAGCTGCAAATCACAGACATTGAGGGCCCACAAAAATGAGTTGCCACTAAAAATAATTCTCTTCCTGCCTTTTTTTCCTTTGTAAATCTGTGCAGACTTGGGGGCTTTGTTGTGTTATATTTTCTTCCTTTGTTTTCATTGCTTTATCCCTAACAGCTGAGGGGGAAAAGCGTGGTTGCAAAGCAATTGCAAGTAGTTTGTTAGTTATAAAAAATTAAGTTGTATAACAATTAGTTTTGACTTCATTTTTTACCTCAGTTGAAAGAAACTGATGAAATTAGTAGACATTGAAATTTATACTGGCAGGTAGAGTGAGCAAACAGCAGTATGCTGTGTTTCTGAAAATATCACACTTTTTTTGGCCATACACTAACTTCAGAATAACTACCACTAAAAAAGCAGTTCTGTATTACTTGAAAAGATTTTTCTGCATTAAAATACAGAACACTTATGTCTTGGTGTGTTAGATTTTGTTAAAGACACTAAGACCTGGGAGATCTTTCCCATTTTTCATGGAAAAAAACATTATATTAAAGTTACATGGTGCAATGGGTACATATAGAATCAGAGAATGGTTAAAATATATTCAAGAAATTCATGTCAAAGATAGCATTAAATGTTTTGAAAATGTAAGTATGCTGAACAGAATTTACTAGCTTAGACTGGGAACTTGGAGTGGCACTGCCAAGTGATTCCAAAATGGGCAAAAAATCAAATTCATTTTCTAATACTTTAGCTAGTACAATTGGTGGGGGAGAGGGAGTGTCTGCTTCTATTTCAAAACAAATGTGACAGCTCTGGAAAGCAGATTTTTAAAATCAGTCTGACATATAAATAATCTTTAATCATGAAGCAGCAAAAACATTGCTGTTTCTGAAAGACAAAAAAAATTGAAGATGTACTTCTTGCCTTGAAATTGTCTCTTACGATTACAATTAATATATCCCTGGATCTAAGCAGCATTTCAGTTTTGCAACTGCAAGTTCTCCAGTAATGCCAGCAAATTGAATATAAATTTTTAGAATAATTGGCATACTTATTTCCAAATTCATATGTAATTCACTTTTTGTAGTTGATATCTGGAGAAATGAAGTCACTTTTTTCCTTGCACTGGTTCAGCAAATCCATAAGTTAAATTTATAGTAAATGATTTGTAAGTATTGGTTTGTCTATTTATGTTTAGTATTAATTTCTGCTTTTTCCCCCCGTTTTTGTTTCTGATTTAGGTGTATGATTGCTGATGAGGTAAGTGATGTTCCTGTTCCTCTAACACCATTTTTTCTTGTGTTAATGTTCTTTGTACAGATGTGGCTTTTTTTGTTTGAGATATGTGAGCAGAAAAGCTGGTAATGAAAGAAATCTAATTCCTGTGGCAGTCAGCAGATATCCTAAAAATGCCTAAGTGAGGAATAAAATGAAATCTGACATCAGTTTAGAGGAATCTTTGAGAAAACCTATAAGGTTTCTTTTAATTGTAGATTAAACCTCCTGTATTGGTACCTCTTAAAAATACTAAGTTGATTTTTTCAAAGTGCTTTATAATTGCATAGCTATCTATTCTTAATGGATTATTAGATGTTCCTGACCTAAAGAGACTTTTAACAGATATGGTTTCCAAAGATGAATTTTCTTAGGTGCACTAATCAAGTAGTAACAGTGAAATTCCTTGTGTCCATACATTTGAAAATGTATGTTGTATTCCATATTGGAGAAATCTGAGTCCAGCGTTTCATCCCACAGATAAAACATTCTTGTAATAATGCTCTTGATGTGTTGTCAGTATAAAACCTTTTCTGAAAAAGAGGTAATAGTTGGGGATTGACATAGTCTCCCAATTCTCATTTGGGTTTTTTTGACACACCAGGAAAGAGAGAGTGAGATGGATTATTGGGATTTAAGCATCTCCTCTTACTATAAAAATCTCATTACAACTGGAGATAAACTATTCTGGCATAGAATGTGAAATTTCTGGCAACTGTGGAGAATACAAAAGTATTCAAGGGAAGAGAAAAGGGAATCTTGGGAAAAATCAAAATATCAGCAGTTGCTATTTTTTTATTAAAACAGTTTCTTATTTCCCTCCTTGAACTAGAAAATGAACTGTGCATAATTATGTTAGCAATAAAAAGTCCTGCAAGATATATTTATTCCAAAGTAAATAATGTATATTTCATAACGACAATAGTTCTGGCACTGGAGGAAGCATTGTGCAGTATATCCTGTGCTTTTTGGCCTATCTCTAAAATAAGAAAATGTTGGTAAAAGAAAATATCAGTATTGTGATCTTGTATACAAAATGAAGTTATGGAGGAAAACTGGAGATCATAGAATTACTGTACAAATAGCTGGGTTGTAGAACTATGTAAGGATTGAAGTAAGATAATAACAGTATTTTTTGAAAGGTATTCTACAAATATGCTTCCATTCATTCTTGAAGTGGGGACAGACAACATTATTCCCCCGGAATTTCAACTTTTCTGTGTCAGCAATTTCCATGATGTAGAAAGATGAGTTTAGATCAAAACCCAAGACCATAATATTTTGTACAAATTTTTTCGTGGCTCACATTCTTACGATCTAGGCTGGTGATCAGCTCTATGGGATCTAGATCCCATCATGGGTGTGCTAATGCCAAGAGACCTGTTTTATTCCATACTCATTTCACCTGAGTTGCCTGGATTATCAGGGGGTACTGGACAGCCTGAGTTAGGGAGACAACTATGGCAACAAACTGAAAATGTTATTGTGTTGGGGTTTTTTTCAGCTGGATTTGTTTTCTGCTGGCCTAAAACCTACTGGTGACACAAGGGGAGCTTGCAGTAAAATTTTAATGAAATTTTGGCAATTTTGAATGGAAACGTGGTATCATGGGAGCTCTCCAATTATTTTTCTTTCTAGTAATAGTAGAAAAATTCATTATGTTTTCTTTTGTACCTGGGAAATCTCATCTGTATGTCATTACATCAGTCAGTTTAAACTCAATACTGTGATTACAAAGTGGTAATTAAATTCAAATGATACAAGTAGCTCTTGACTTGGTTTCCTTTATTTGGCTCTGTCTTTGCAAGTTCTTTTCAGCTCTTCTGAATGGACTATGCTTTCTGAGCAGAGACTTCTGTTTATAATGTTGTTCTTTTCTTTTCTTTTCCCAGATGGGGCTAGGTAAAACAATTCAAGCAATTGCCATTTCATATTACTATAAAAATGAATGGCCTCTCTTAATTGTAGTACCTTCATCTCTGAGATACCCTTGGGTTGATGAGATGGAGAAGTGGATTCCAGAACTCTCTCCAGACGACATTAGCATCATTCAGAACAAAACTGATATTGGGTGAGTAAGTTTGTTATTCTTCTGTAGAAAACCTTGTTCACTACTCCTTGCTCAAGCAGGGCCACCCTCTGGGATATCAGATATACCCTCTGGGATATCAGATATACCCTCTGGGATATCAGCCACTCCTCCCAATCTTGTGTTATTGTATTATAGTAGTTACACATTTTCTTTGAAGTCGAGAGATCTGCTTTTTGCAAAGCAGCAAGTGCTTGCCTGCTGAAAATTAGATTGCTTCAGTGTCTCTCAAATTGAACATATAGAGTTATTTCTCAGCTCTGAATTCATTAGCTTCTGTAAAACATTTTTGTAAAACTCCTGGTATACATTACAAAATAAGGAAGTAATTACTGTTAAAATTCTATTTAGCGCACTGAGAAAATTTGTAAGTTAGAATAAGTAATCCCTAAATAACTGAAAAGGTCATCATGACCTACGCTTTCTATCTTTAGACTTAACAGCATGAATTCATCAGAGGGGCTCTGTCTTGTGTGTTATTAGAGTAACTTTCCTATTACCCTGAATTGCAAGGGTGTTTTGGTTTGCTTTACTGTAAATAACTTGGTTGATTTTATGGTAATGTTTAGATGTTGTTCTAAAACTTCAAGTATGAGGGAGACTGATCGTCGTGTTTTCTGGGGAGTATCAGAGAATGACTTGACTGCCAAGATGTGCTGCTTAGAACCTTCCTTGTGATAATCACAGAAATCCAACTGAAAATGCATTTTGAAAGCTTCATCAAAGGGTAATTGCTATTGATAGTCAAAATTTAAGTTTACCATAGGAATATGGGAACTAAAATTAGCTTTTTTTTTTTAAGCTATTTCTTTAAAAGGCACTCAGTGCTTATAGTGCTGAATGCAGAAATGGAAAACAATGTTAAAATTAAATGGCAAACAAAATTCTGTTCTTTTATCTTTTAAGATTTTTGTGAAGGAGTAAACCTTAACTGTTTTTACTTACTTTTATTCAAAAACAAGGAAAGAGCAAAACTTGAGTTTCTGCTCATTTAACTCCCAGTAGGCTTCCTGGCTATAAGTGAGGTTGCTGTTGAACTAATTAATATTTTAACATTAAAAAATGTTTCATGCATTTGCAAGAAAATGCAAAAATACAGCTGCCAAACTTGTTTTAGCATTTTGTTCAATTCTGCTTCCATATGTTCAACTTTGATTTCTCTCAGTTTTAAACTTCGCTTTTCTTCAAAACTTCAGGAACTAAATTTACTGCTTGAGTGTTGTTTAACTTCTTGATTAAAACAGGTTAAAATATAGTTAGGCATCAATTTAGTTTTTTATAATTTCTAACTAAATTTGAAAATGTATGTTTCTTGAATAAATTGATTTCCACTAAAATAAATAATTTTATTTGTAATTTTTTTTAATGTACTCTTCAGAAGGGGTAAGGGAAATTCTTGCTTTCCTGGTTGCTACATTTGTCTGTACAGTAACAGCCAGAGTCTGCAGTGCACTGCCCGCAGTGCCAGTGCTCCAACCATTGCCTCTTCCATAACCAGGATTGTGCACATGCTCATACTTTCTTCCTCTTAAAAACTCAAGGAAACTTCAACTTGCTTGGTTTCTTGAAGAACAAACCCAAATCATGCCAGCAGAACAGTGGTGTGTGACAGATGGGTAGACCAGCTATGACCCTCATCCTGGTGACTTGTTTGTCTGAGAGCTTTAAGAACTCCTGTGCTGCTCAAAGGCTCCTGAAGGGCCACAGTGCTCTCTAGTGATTTTTAAATCAATTCATGCCTTGGACCTGTATACATCTTTAAATTTAGTATAAGAAGTTCATTTTCAATTAAATACTAATTTTTCATCTTGTGCCACGTTGATTCCCTGCTTCCAGTGTTCTTGTTTTCTTTGTGTTCTGTTTGGGCAAAAAAGCTGGATAGACAGCTCTGACAGGAATGTTTTTTCCAGGTGGTGACTGTACTTTCACAGTGCCCAAATACTCAGGGACAGTCTAGTTAGTCCTCTTAGGCTGCTGGTGAGAACTCTTTGTACTAAGAGCAATGGATTGTTTGCATGGAGACATTATTACTCCAGGTGTTTGGGTTCTAATAATGATCTTGGCTTGTGTGTACTTTTTGTCAAGAAAGTGGATTTGTCCTGTGGGGTACTCATGGAAAGGAACACAGGGTGAAGTAGTGCAGCCAGATTAATGAATTTTCTTTCAAATGCAATGTGTGTCTTCCTAAAATTGGTTGTGAAACATGTGTGATTGATAAGTGTGAGATGTTTGAAACACCCAAAGCTGTTCTTGTTAGCCTGACAGCCCACAAGTCAATCCATCCAAAAGGAGACATGCGTACCATCTTAAATTAGTTTTTTATAATCTCTTTGCTATGTTTACCGACCATGAAAATTTGCTGAGAAAACTTGTGGATTTTCTCTTTTAGGAGAATATCAACCAGCAAAGTAACAATTCTGGGGTATGGCCTGTTAACATCTGATGCACAGACTTTAGTAGACGCTTTGTACAGGCAGAACTTTAAGGTGGTTGTGATTGATGAGTCACACTATATGAAATCCAGAAATGCCACCCGCAGCAAGATTTTACTTCCAATTGTGCAGAAAGCTCTCAGAGCTGTTCTTCTTACTGGAACTCCTGCTCTAGGAAGACCTGAAGAGGTATTTGACATATTTGGGGGTTTTGTTTGGAGTTTTTTGCTTGTTTTTTTAAGGATGGTATCAGTAATAAACAAACAGCTTTGTAGTTTTGTTGAATATATACAATTACATGCATTATGACATCAGAAAGTGCACTCAGCTGCCTTAGGAAGGACAAGTGTAAGTAACTAAACCAATGTCTTTTTTTGTGACTTGATTTTACAAACTTGTTTCAAGCTTGTGCACAGGTAACTTGAGACAGTGTTTCTTGTAAGAAATTCATCTATCCTGTAGCAGACTGTTTGGTGAAATAGAAAATAAAGACACTAAGTAGAGAACTGTTCGTTTCTCCTGGGTAGGAGAGTCTTTGGTAGACAAGAGGTTGTATTAAATCTTCTACTTCATCATCTGATAAAGGAAGCCCTTGGTTTGTCACTGGTCTTTTGAATATTCCTAATGTTCACTTAAGTGAAAAAAAATATATTCTGTGCTTGTTGCAGTCCAGAAAGAGAGATTTTCCTTTGAAGGAAGTTCAGCTAATGGAATTGGGTAGGAACAGAGAGGTAACTAAAAAGCACTTGGGGTTTATACGGAACCCAAGACGACTGCCTTTATTTATTAAATGTAGAAAAAAAAATGGAATATAAGAGCTGATTTGTGTTCAGGGAACTTGTAAGAGTTACATAAATAATACTTTGCACTTCAGAGTTTCTCACTGTGTAAATAGAACTTACACCAAGACCCTTTATGAATTTAATTTGTTCGAGGAGGTTATAACTTGAGGAAGATATCCACGGTATGGAAAAGGGCTTGGTGATATCATGAGAGCTTACTTAAAACTTTAAAACAAATATTTATATTTATGGGTGTGGATAATTATGAAACTTCCAGGACATGTACTAAAGACATTGCAACCAACCCTGGACAAAGAATTGAAGTTGGAAAGTGTTATGCCTTTCTGTAGTGCATTGATACTGAAACCAGTATCATTGGTAAAGGTCTTCAAAGGAGATTCCATACAAGCTGTCCTTGATCACAGCAATGGATCAAAATTTGTGACCAAATGGAAAATAATTAGAGATGTTTTTATAGTGATACCAAAGTACTGCCATGGTTTATGAGGCAGAGTATAAAAAGCATTATGTGTCTTTAATCAGTTTTGTGTCATAAGCAGAATCTTTGTATAAAATCTTTAAATGTATAGAAAATTATCTTGGAATCCAGAAAGCTTTAACAGTATAACAGCTTGTAAAGTAGGATTCTTCCTGGTTAAAGTTGTCTAAACTGGTATTTACCTCCTGCTACTCAACAGGGAAAAAAAGTGTGAAATTTCTGGTCTGTATTGATATTGTCCATTTTCTGAAGTAATACTTAAGAATTAAGTAGATTTTTCGTGTATTTTACAAAGCAGACTGCTTGTGCCATACCTGCACGGAAGCTTTGCAGGAGCCCATGTACCTGGCAAGAGATAAAAATTGTATTTTTAGGAATAACTTGATCTCATCCATGTTTTGTTCAATGTGAACCTTTTCCAAGCTGCCAGTGCTGTTATGGTGTTCCGGGTGCTCTGTTCTTTGAGGTCTTCTCACAACTGTCTGAACACATGTGTATCCTATGGAATGTCTTTTGCATGTGGGCCAAGCTTTGTGTTTTTGTGCAAATAATAAATGTAAACTTAACACAATAATCATCTATTAATGATTTCTGAATAGTCTTACATTTTCAGGCAATTTTTAATTTTTCACTGTTGCTATTTGATTCTTTTTTATACAGCTCTTCATGCAGATTGAGGCACTGTTTCCAAGTAGATTTGGAACTTGGAGTGAATATGCAAAAAGATACTGCAATGCTCATGTCAGGTATTACTGTACTTGCTTGTTTAGTTTCCTGGGAGTGCCTCTGACTTTCCTTGTCATGTCAAGTGAGAGAATCAGTAGGTAGTACCTGTATTGCTGTATCATCATCTTGTTTGGAAACCCAGGGTCAGATACCATCTCCTCCATCCAAGAGGATTGGGAAAAGGATTGCACTTACTAAATTTATAAATTAAAGCTGTTAAAGTTTGAAATGAAGTTTAAGTGCCAGCATTCTGTTAAGTAAAATTATTTATACATTTACTGTTGTTATTATGAATTGTGGAGGTTTTACCTTTAGAGCTGTAGTTTCTGACTCTCAGTCTTATGCTCATGGTCATGTAATGATTTATATCCCTCTTTATTATGGGATCCAGGTTTTTGCTATTGCACCACACTTGTGTGGAATAAAAAGGCCAGTACTTGTCTCTGTATTTCACAGGTTGACTGAGTAAAGGTAAAAGTATAAAACTCCCATAAGCACAGTTGTGTGTTTGTAATTCTGTTTGAGGGATGGAATGTAGCCATTGCAATTCTTGCCTACCACCTTGCCTCCAATTTGTAGGGCAACATTGCTCATTACATTTTTCCTCACATGTAACTAGTGAATTTTAACCCATTTTTACCTCTTGCTTCTTTCATGAATGTTCATGTTACATATGCTTTAAGTTATTAACTTAAGGAGAGTTCATTTCCCTCTAACTTGCTTCCCTCAGCTTTATTTTTATCATTGGTTTCTTTAGCTATAATCTAAAAGGGGATAGAAGAAGCTCCAGTTTAAAATGCTTAGTTTTACCCATCTGAATCTGTTACAATCTGGAATGTAAGAAGTTATGAGAAGTGAAGAACTTTAAAGATTTCTTAGCTAAAAAATTCCATATCTACAACTTCGCATGTATTCAAAATGATAGATTTTGTCAACTAAATTGGCTGGCATTTAGATTTAATTTTTACAGTAATAATTACATGGTTTCATTTTCATAAAACTTGTTTTTCTCCCTCCATCCTATGTGTTTTATCAGTATTTCACTTCAGATAACATGGAAGAGCACTGTCTAATTTTCAGACAGAGAAATGCTATTTTTTCCATGGTGTTTTGACTGAATGCATCTGTAATTTTCACACCACAAGTGTGCGTGGGTACAGCATGGTTTGCTACTCAATCATAGATGATTATCTTATTTTTGGAATACCATAAATGTAATAAAAATCAAGTTCTGGGTTTGGCAAGCTTTCAGTGAACAACTTTTTCTTCATGACTTGGCTGAAACAAAACATCCTGTGGTAATAAACTTGATAGGATTATTTTATGCAGCACTTTCTGTGAAAATGTGGGTGATTTTTACTTAGGTGTTCATAGACACCTGTTTTAAAGATGAGGTCCAAACTATTTCTGTGCGATTTTTCCTGCCATTTCTGTTACATCCCCAATGCTGAAGGTGGAGGAAGGAGACTTTCATAAGGACAGATATATAAATAGACCAAAGAAGGGATGTGAGCAAAAGATGTTGCTGTCTTCCATCTCTGTGCCATTCCCACTTCACCAGTGCAGAAGTGAGTCCCTCAGCCCATTTCCCAAATGATTATAGCCAGCCAATTCAATGAATTAGAACATTGTTGATAAAGTCACTGAGGCTTAAAAATCTCTGAATGATTGTGGGATTTTTTGTGGGGTATGTTTGTTTGTTTGGGGGTTTTTTTTAAGAAAAATTACATGCTTGCAACATACTCTCCTGGCCCTGGAAAATGTTATCTGGGCTTTTATCCAAAGGCAGCAAAATCTGTCATGCTCATTATTTTATTGTCTCCTGGCAATGCTGACAGGGAAAAGCTGCAACACTTCCTCAGAAACAGCAAAGCAAAGAAAGAATAAGGAAGACAGTTAACAAATTCTTTCTCTTTTCAACCTTTAGCTTCTTAATATTAAACCTTCTTCCTTTATTTAACCATACCCATTAAATAATATTACTTTTAAAGATGATAGCTTAAGCTTTAAATCCTGTCTCTGGCAGTAACTAGGAAGGAATTCCTAGGGAGGGAAAGAAAGGAATCTTGAGGATGATATTTGCAGGTTTTATGATGGCTTTACTGTCTATACGATAATAAAGAATATATTCATGGTGGTATATTCTTCTCAGTAGTCCACTGAAACAAGAGTTCCAAAATTAAACCGGAAATTTCTGCTTCCTGTCACTGGGAATAGACAGAGGACTGTGTGCAAATGATGGGTAGTAATTCCTTCAGGCAGTGGTGTCTGCTGGGAAGTTGAAGTTGAAGCACACTTTCTTATCTGAGAGAGTGTTTTAAAATTAATTATGTACTGAAGAATTCTACTGAATTTGGAAGATCTAGTGTTTGCACTCTATATTGATTTCTCATTTTCAGGTTTTTTGGTAAAAGAAAGCAGTGGGACTGTAGAGGAGCTTCAAACTTAGGGGAACTACATCAACTTTTAAGTGAAATCATGATCAGAAGACTGAAGAGTGATGTCCTAACTCAGTTGCCTCCCAAAGTCAGGCAGCGTATTCCATTTGACCTCCCACAGGCTGCAGCAAAGGTAAATTTTCCACTTTTGCTAAAAACACATTTGTTAGTAAGTAGGAATATCTATGTATGTATTTTTGTGTATGCATGTGTATTATTTGTAGTTACAAAGACTGTGAATATAAAGCACAGTATCTCAGTTGTTCTTTTTTAAATGTAACATGAAGAACTTGACAATAGCACACTTTATTGCATCAGTGATAGATTTGTTCCAATTTTACTAAGATCATCTTTTCTGTCTTCTTTTCCCATGGCTTTTGAATCCTACAATTAGTTTTAGCCAGATCTGATAGAGTTCCCAAACATTTCACACTTGAAATGTACACGTGGAGGTAGAACATGCTTTGTACTGTGTATCTAACCTCTGATCTCTTCTGCCAATTAGAATTTGAATGCCATTTTTGCAGAGTGGGAGAAATTAATGAGAAATCTGAATTCAGATGCCACTGAAAGCCGCTTTTCTCAAGTCATTAATCTGATCACACGCATGTATAAAGAAACAGCCATTGCCAAGGTGAGCGTGCAAGTCTTTCCTTAATACACTTAAATTGCCCCGTGTGTGTTTTTAACATAATAAAATCCATTGTATTGGCCAGAACACATGATGAGGTTATTTGATGTGTTTTATAATTGTGATATGGAGAAACTCTCTTTTTCCCTGTGCGTTTATGGAATCGACAGAACCCCTTTACAACGAAAAAAAGAAATCTGAAGACTACTGCAGTGGGTGGATATTGCACTAACTGTTGATCACTGATAAATTTTGTTATTAACTGTCATCATTGCTTTAATAGCTTTTGTAAAAGATACTGAAAATTACACTTGACACAGAAGAATTCTATGAATGCTTAAATAGAGCAACATTTTATGATTATGGTATCACGAACACATCAGAATTATTCATTCAGTTTTGATATATGGCTCTATGTGGGTGTGGATGCAGAAGTTCTGATTAAATATTACTTTGTCTGTTTGAACTATGTTTTTCTCAAGTATGGATTAAAACATCAGATAATGAGATTTGAACTAAAAGGGGGTTTATCTACCTTTTAATCTGGAAGAAATGCCATGTAATTATATGGTCTTTTGAGGATAAATGTTTGGGGTTTTTTCTCCCTGAAGAAGTTAAGTTAGGTTTCTCAAAGACATAAAGTTGTGGTATTTTTTTTTAAACAAAATTCATCTGAGTCATTTGATACTTAGCAATGTCGGTGTTTGATAAAGTCTTACATGGTTAACAAAAGATATGGGAATTTACCTTTTTGTATTACAAGGAGTTGAAAGACATGAAAATAAAAACTGTCTTTTTAAACATTTGTGTGTCTCACTAATGAAAACACTGTTACTGCAGGCAGGAGCAGTCAAGGACTACATCAAAATGATGCTTGACAATGACAAACTGAAGTTCCTCGTCTTTGCCCATCACTTGAGCATGCTGCAGGCCTGTACAGAGGCAGTTATAGAGAGCAAGGTGAAGGTTTAACAAATGTGCACACAAATGTAACTTCTATATTCAAATGTGTATGAGCTGTGTTTGAATTCAGCAGAACTGCACACGGGTACAGGAATGTAAGGATTTCACATATACATGGATCAGTGCCACTGGATTAAAAGGGACCATGTGGTTTTGAAGAACTGTTTTGTGTTTATATTATTCTTAAACACACTTGTATCTGGTATGACACTTTATTATTATTATTAAATCAATGTTGTAGGCAGTGTTTTCCAACTTTTTCTACCAGTCTGCTTCTGTCTACTTTTTCTGGTTTTTAACAACACACTATCATCTCACCTGAATGTTTAATTCAAAGCAGTAAAAATGTTTGCAAACAACTTTCGCTTTGTTTTGATTGTGGACTCCTAACTATTCCTAGAGAATGGTGGCTAACTTTGCTATTTGATATTCTTTTTTTCTTTAAACTATTTGGAGTTTTAATAAATAGTATCAGGGAAATTTCAGATTCTTCTGTGTAATATTCCATTTTAAGATCCCATGTTCGTTCTATCTTCTACTTTTATAAACAGGGAATACAAAGTCTACACTTCTCTAGATAGAGACTTAATTTTAAATTAAAAGGCAAAAGAGTACTGATGTATCCTGATCCCTGTGACAGGAATAGAACAGTTCTTTTCATATTTTTGGGGGGGACAGGGAGGGATTGGGCCTGAAAACAGACACTGATGGTGTGGTTTTGTGTCTGTTGTGCTGTTACAGGTTCGCTACATACGAATAGATGGAAGTGTTCCCTCTGCAGAAAGAATTCACCTCGTTAATCAGTTTCAGAAGGATCCTGAAACCCGAGTTGCTATTTTGAGTATTCAGGCAGCTGGACAGGTAGGGTAAAAAAGAAAATAGGTGAAATAATAACTTGAAGAATATAGGTACTGAACTCATTGGTGACTGAAGTGATTTTCTGAAGGCAATTTATCTTCGTGCAATTTGTCTTTTGTAGACTCTTGTATTCATTTTGTTGCACTAATCATGTTAACTGCTTAAGCCTCTATTGAATTTACTTGAGGAAAGTGATGATAAGCAGCAGCATCTCATTCTTGAATAATTAGAAAAACTCCAGTTTTCTAAAAGGACTAGATTAATAAGACATAGAATGAAATAATGAAAACCAAGATGTGGTCTTTGCACAATACTGAAGTATTTTTTGAATCTTTCTTATACCTATCTGAGGCCCAAGGAAGAAATCACCTGCTGTCAAGGTGGTCCCTCTTGTTTTCATATTAAAATGTCCTGTACAACCTTTAGCTTTCTTTTGCTTCAGATAATCAGTTGTTTGTGTGTGGAAGCTTTCTTTTTGTTTTAAATGTATCTATTTATTCTGCTTAGGGTTTAACTTTCACTGCAGCTACTCACGTTGTGTTTGCTGAATTATATTGGGATCCAGGCCACATTAAACAAGCAGAAGACAGAGCACACCGCATTGGGCAGTGCAGCTCTGTGAATATTCACTTCCTGATTGCCAAAGGAACCATGGATACTCTCATGTGGGCAATGCTGAACCGCAAGGTAGGTGTGGAGTGGACCAAGTGACCAAGAGCTCGCTGTGGTCAGGATTGCACTTCCGTGCCAAGTCTTGCTTATCGGGAGCACTCTCCTGCTCTAAGACAACTTGATACACCTACAGTTGCTAGTCATGAAATGCCCATCTTTGTTCTGATTTAGTCTTTTCTGGCTTTTTGCTCTCCATCCAAGATCCAAAGATAATGAGTCTTTGCCAAGGTGGAAGGGATGGTTCATATCCGCAGGAGATGGTTTTTTTTATTGTCTAGCTTCTTACTGTTCTTGTTGTCCAGTTTGCAATTTTAAGGCATTCTGCTCAACTATAACAGCCAGAAGTTGTGGGTTTGTTTTGTTTTGTTTTTTTTTAATTGAATGAATGTTGTGCCTAAACTAAACTTCCTTTCTGAGAGGCAGAGGCATTCTCATATAATTCTGTTTCAGTAGATCCAAGATTACACTCATCTTTTCTTCTCTTGCCATTTTCCACAAGTATTACCCAATTGTTGTTAGAAATCTTAGAATCATAGAATGGTTTAGGTTGGAAGGGTCCTTAAAGCTCATCCACCTTCCAGTATCCCAGGTTGTTCCAAACCCCATGGAACCTGGCCTTGAACACTTCCGGGGTGGGGCAGCCACAGCTTCTCTGGGCAACCTGTGCCAGGGCCTCACCATCCTCACAGGGAAGAATTTCTTCCTAATACCTAATCTAAACCCTGCTCTCTGTCAATTTAAAGCTAGGAGTAGTTCCAGTCTCCTTTCTGTCCTTACTTGAAAGATGTTTGGGAGTTCACAGGACAAAGAAAAGTCATTTCGCTTTTTTGCTTCTGTGACCTTTTTGTGGCCTTTGTTACCATTTATTTAAGGCCTTGTCTTGATAACTGAGGTGTGTCAGTGTTCTGTGTTCTGTCAGCTCTTGTCTTCTGGTTTTGCCAAAAGTCCCAATGTAGAAGGAACTGCCTTTTAAACATCAGGTGCCAGAGTCATCTGAGACTGTGATTACACAGGATTTATTCTGATGCCAGTGCCAGCCTATGGTTGTGGTTCCTGCACTTGGCTGCCAGTGTACTGTTGTGGTTCAGTTGGTTTGTGCCCATAAGTTGCTCTAGTGAGAAACTGGTAACCATTTGTTTGCCAAGGTATTACCCTCCTACTGAAAAATAATCACTGCTTAAATAACCTAGGTACTGCAAACTGTATTTGACATTCAGTTGGGGAAGGAAATTCTGTATTCTACTTCCTGTAGGTACCTCTGAAAAAAATCTGTCCGTCTGCTACATTGAGTCTCCTTAAACATGGCACAGATGGGTCTCAGCAATTCAACAACAATTTACCTTACAAGTTCTGTCATAAACTGCTGCTTTCAATTAATTCTGCCTTTACTTGTCTCCACATGGCAAGCAAAACATGTTAAGACGGTTAGAGATGTTTGCAATGTATATATTCTCTTCTAGCTTCAGTAAATACTGACACTTTGTGTGCAGCTTCCCTGGTTGTAGTGTGCTAAATCCAGTACTTACCATTTCTGTCTTTCTGCAGGCCAAAGTCACAGGCAGCACCTTGAATGGCAAGAAAGAGAAAATGCAGGCTGAAGAAGATGATAAGGAAAAATGGGATTTTTTGAGTTTTGCTGAGACCTGGACCCCAAATGAAAGCCTAGAAGATCCCAAAAATGAACTTTTATTTACACACGTAAGACTCGAAACTTAGGTTTTTCTGTTTTCTTTCACTTAAAAATATTGTAGCGGTCATTTGCTTCAGCTTTCTGTGCACTTCAGACTTTATTATTGGTGAAACACTAAACAAGTAGGAAAAAGTAAACTCCATTTTATAACTTATATGAACTTGGGAAAATTGCTCTGCTGGGTATAAATGTCATCTACAGTCTTCTGATGGGTCCTTATGTTTAGGTGACTGACCCACTGAACCACCCTGAGTCAGATAAGACTAAGTAATTTCTGTTCAAATGACATCTTTATTAACTGTGCTGAATTTAATTGACTGTTATTTAAAAACAGTATTCGAAAGCCTTTCCTTGTAATGAGCATCTTCCCAACAGGTGCAGACCTTACCAGTTCTGCGTATCTCTTTTCTGGTAGTGCTATTTCAGAATTTTCATGAGAATATCAAAAATACTTTTCACCAAACAGAGGAGAAATGTTGAATTGTGTTTTCTGCTCGCTGTTTGTCCTTAAAGAAAAATATCTTTTGTTTCTTTCTTCAAAGCAAAAGTAGCTACTTGTGTTAGAGAGTAATATTAATGGGGAAAAATAATAATTTGAACAACTTACTTTCCAACCTAAATGATTCTGTGGTTCCGTATTTCTTTCCTCTTCCCTAGTTTGAAAAGGAAAAACAGCATGACATACGTTCCTTCTTTTCCCCAAAATCTTCCACGGAGAAGAAACGCAAAAGATTTTCTGGTGATGAATTGTTACATAATGATTCAGAATCTTCTGCAGTCACAAAAGAAGAGGTTGCAGAGAAGAGGGATGAAAACCTGGATTCCACAAGGATAAGTGATGTGGATACAATTTGTCATGAAGATACTCGTGAACACGAAGCCAAAAGAGCAAGAAACAGAAGTGGATCTTCCCCAGTCAGCTCCAGTAATAAAAAGAAAATACCTTTGTCTGGGAAAAATTCCAGTTTGTTATCAGAAAAAACCAATGAACTCCATCCTTGTGGCTTAAATACTTCAAGCAAAAGTGCAGCTTTAAGTGAAGTTTGGCACTGCAGTGTTTGCACTTACACTAATAATGGTCTGCTGCCTTACTGTGAAATGTGCCATTGTCCTCAGAGCAATGGTGAGTAACGGCAGCTGCAGACAAAAACATGCCTTTTTCATTTCAGCTGTGCTCAGAAAATAGAGTCTTTCTGAACATATGGCTACACAGGAGTCCAGGCAAAATGTGAAGGATTGTATCTTTACATGAACAAATACCCATCAAGTGATCCTTCTTAGTCTTGCTTTCCCCAAGGATCTTTTACATGAGTCTAACTTGAAACAAGTGAAAAATTCCCATAAAATTTTAACAGGATATCAATTCCATAAGGAAGAATATATCCTCTGTTTTCTTTGCAGCAAATGTAGCTCTCCTCTTCCTTCAGGTTTATGGTTATTCTGAATACAGTTAAATGGCAAACTTTACCTTTCAAAACCAAGCAATGTGGTATCAGTGTTTTATTAACTTGAGTATTGTGTATTTGTCTTGAGAGACATTATCTGGAAAATATGGCTTTTATTTCTGCAACAGCTCACAGTAGATTTCTTTTACTAAATTTATTTAAGCTAGCTGGAAAATTAATGAAACATTTTTATAAATCTATGCCCATATTTGTCATTTCAGTTGCACAGGAAGGAGTAAGGGGTTTTTTACTTCCTATTTATTTTATTTAAATCTCTGTGCTTGTTCAAGTAAGGACAGCTTCTGAATTTCATAGCTATAAATCAATGCCTGGAAAACTACTTTGTGTGTTTATGGTATACAATAACTGTATATAATGTAGACTTGCTAACTGCATTATTTATTACAAATATATTTTGACATTAAGCTGGGTGCATGAGATTACATAAGTTAAAAGCTTTGTTCCATGTGTTTGTTCTCTTAGTATTAAAGTTAGCTCTAGTTTCCTAAGTGGTTGCACCATAATAATATTAGCAAATAAAATGCCATTTCTTTGTATTTCAGTTACATGATCCGGTCTCCAGATGTGCATTGATTAGGTGCCTGCACAGGTAACATAAATCATCACTTTTCTTGTTTCTCTGTCTTTAGTTGAGAGGAATTGTGAAGCTCCCAGGAGCCAAACCGAGGAAGGTGTGCCAGAGGGCCCCAGAAGAAATGAAGATGGAGCAGAGTGCAGTGCTGAAGACAGAAGAGGAGACCTGGGGGAAATGGTGGCCCAGCAATCTGCTGAAACTGGAGAACAGGAAACTGTTGGAACTGGGAATGAAGAAAGCGAAAAAAAGTGTGGAGAAGGTAAAGTGGGACTCCTATGAAAGAATAATGCTATCCCGTTGTGAAACTGAATGAAATGCCTCTGGCATGAAAAATAGCTTTGAAATAAAAGCCTACACCTTTGAAACACAGACACAAGGACACACGCCAGCACGTGACTTTCTCATTTTAGCCTGGGACGTTTGTTGAATTTTGATGATGAATAAGCCCAGCTTGCCATACAGTTCCTGGAGCAACACAGTGCTGACTGACTTAAGGACTGTGTAAAACCAGCAGCTGGGAATCTGAATACTTTTGTTGGAATTCAGGGCATTTACTTGTGCTCAGGACAGACACAGGCAAAGCAGATGATGGGTGATTCAGGAGAAACAGAAAAATCAAATACACAAATACCTTAATAGTTTGCTGCTTGAGCTGTGCATCTTATGTCGTTTTGGAATTAGAGACATATTTAATATTATTTTTAATGTCAAAGTAGAATGATTAAAATGAATGAAGAAAAAACTTTCTAATGCCAGCATTTTTTCTGTTGTAGATAAATCAGACACGTTCCAAATACATAATGGACTTATGTTTTGTGCAAGCAGAAATACTGATAGAATCCACCTCTACACAGAGGTAAACCTGAAATACACATTTATTGTCACTTTAAAATTACAAAGTAAAATGTTGCTCTATAAAATGTTTATTTACGATTTCATGTGTTATGCTTCATGTAAAAACATAAATATTTTTGTATTAGCTGAAATGTACAAAAATTAGTTAGTTTATCATTCTAGTTCTTTTTCTCTATGGAATTAAGTAATAATTCCCTAGATACATAACTTTCAACACTTTGCTTACAAGATTGGGCTAATACATTAAATGATGCATTAGAAATGCCAGTGACAGTTGTTTAAGATTCCTTTTTACTATTACAGTCTTATCACAAAAGAACTTTACTAGAATAACACTCAAAATTAAAATAAAAAATGACAGTAAATCCTGATACACTAGGTAAATAAAATACTGTCACCACACTTTCAGAAAGCTCAGCATTGGTGCTGTGTGTAGGTCAGTGACTTCCTGAGTAAAGCACATTACCAGTAATCTGCAGGGGTGATGGGAGTACAGAAACCAGCAGTTGGGAATTTTCCAGGTCATTGTTCAAGGGGGAGTCAGGACTTTGCAGTTTCTTTTTATGTGATAGGAAAGTTCACTGGGAAGATTTCTTCAAACTGCTGAGTGAGTCAGGTGTATTCAGGTGCAACTGCAAAGCAGCACAGATAACTGAGGGCAAGTCTTTGGGATTATACATTTTTCTTAGGCTGATACAGCAGGGGAAAAGTAAAAAAGAATATCCTCTTGTATCTGAAAAGTTGTTTAATGTATTTAAAATGTATACTGCTTCCTAGCTTCACATGTTTTATTCAAAGATGCATTTTGGATGGTATTAGGGCAATTGTCTAGTTTGGGTTTGCTTGGATTAGAGTTTCATTATGCCAGATACTGCACAAAATCTGCTGAAGGGTGAAACACCAGGGAATTTTGCTTTGATTCCTTCTCTCAAATGTCTTTGAATCACCCATAAGTTCTTTGGCCATATGTACCCACCGGGACAACTGATGCCTTTAAAAATTAAGTGGAGAACTTTTTTAGACATTAAAGTTAAGTATAGTAAACAGTGCTCAAAAATTCTGATTTGAAATTGTAATGAAGTGACATCCTTCAGTCTGCAATCATTCATTTCCCTTAGAATTTCAGTCAAGAGGGTTGTAAGTTCAGTTTCTTAGTATAAAGCATATTTGCAAAGAAAAAAAATCAGACATATTAAAAGTTAAAATGTTCAGCCTTTTTACTTTTAGGTCAATTAATATGAATCATATTTCCTGCATTTGTGCTGTTGTCAAACCTCTGTGCCTTATTGTTAGTTCTGGAAAAATTTGACCTTGAGGGACTAAATTTAGTAGGAAGGGAGGATAATTCACTTGAAACATTCTACATTCATTTATTCTGCATTGTGCTACATTGCATCTGTAAACAAAACTGTTTGCTTATCTAGGATGGTGAACCACTGAATCATAATTTCATTCCATTGGACATACAGCTGGATAACTGGGAAGATTTACCAGGGGCTTTCCAGAATAAAAAAAACCGTGCATTGGTAAGAACAAGTTCTACTGGCACAGCAATATAATATTTAGTGCAGAGGAAGTTGACTTACTTTTTAAAACAATAAATGCAGAATACTTTCAGACCTTGGGATATAGGCACAGTTCCATCAAAGCAAGCAGTCTTATAGATGTTGATGTGAATATTAATTATGCAGTCTGTTACTCTGGAAGATTATCGTGCCTCCTGTTCATATTTCAGTAGAAGGAATTAACCAGGCATTATTTAATTTCTCATTTACAGGATTAGTAACTAACATTCATAAGTTAACAAAATAGCTTCTTAAAGGTTATGAATCAAATGGAGCACACTATAAATAAGAATATTCTAGGTTGTACCAGAGCTGCAGTTTTGAGCAGGCCTCCACTCTCACTCTCCCTTTGGTCTACTAACAATTTTTAAAGCAGTGTCAGGCACAGCTCCACTGAGACATTCAGTTAATTTAGGAGTAAAGATCCCATTCATAATGGGGTTTGAGAAGAACACTGCAAACCCAAGTACTCAAGCAAGGAAATCCAGATTTAAATATGAAATATTATCTGCTTAACTTAAAATCTGATTTTCCAAACAGGAAACTGTCATGTAGGAACAAAACTGATTCTTTTTGTAGGTTCTTCAACAAGGTTGGAACAAATTTGTAAGAGAGATACCTGACTGAACCAGCTGTTCTGTGAAGCAGCTAATGAGTGGGTTACACAAATGGGGGGGTGAGGTTGTGAAGAATGACTTGAAGGCACCATCTCTGATTGTAGGAGCTGTTTTCAGACGGTGTTGAATGTATTAATCCGTAGCACTGTTTCCCTGTAATTAGCTCTGTGCACTGTAATTAATCTGTCCTGCTGCTGACAGTTGTGTTCTCTGCCAGATACTGAGGTTTGTGAAGGAATGGACTCATCTAACAGCAATGAAACAGAAGATTGTCAGAAAAAGTGGTCAGATATTTTGTAGTCCTATTCATGTTGCAGAGGAGTTGTCTAAAAAGCAGTCAGTGGGCAGCAGCACAAAAAGGTATGTGGGGCTTGGTTTTAGTTCCTCCTACTAAATGCTTCAGGAAGTTTGATATATGTAATGTGATCTTCAGTGAATGATTCTGAGTCTAAACTGGTCATTCCAAGATTGCTTGTCACATAGTGACAGACACAGCCAACCAGGCACGTTGGTAAATCTGTTGGAAAGGAAGTGGCTGCTTCCCTGTCTGGCACTGGGCCGCATTCAGCAGATTTTCCTGCTTTGCTACACTGCATGTTTGAACATCTGGAACTTCCCAGAGATTTCTGAGGAAAAATCCTGAGCTCAGGGACACAACAGAAAAGTAAGGTCAAAGAACCTTGTTTTCCCCACCTGGAAGAAGAAATAAGTCATTAGTTGCCATCAGTGAGATCAGAATTCACAGCCAACTCCAACCCTTTTCAGTACTTGGGGTTTTTTAGGCAATCTTGCTCTCCTTGATGGGTGGCACTGAAAAGGGCTGATGTTTGATTCTTGTTAAAATCTAAATGTACCTTTCATCCACTTTCTTCCCTTTTTCTGGTGTGGTTTCCCTGACAGACATTTGCAGCCTCAGTGTTGTCACTGCTCTGCACAGAACATGTCACATGTACAGGTTAATTTGCCACAAGGCCTCTGAAACCATCTAAAACCTTCTTATTCCCCTCAGTCCCTACTGTTAAATTCCTCAGGGTGACTCTATTTTGACTGTAGGTAAGGAGTAAGTAAATAATGAGTTTGCAATTCCAGCAATATAAGGAAAAGCAGAGGGTAGTGTTGGTTAACCTCTTGTCTGATCGTATCCTTTCATGAAGTGTAGGAAAAATCTGTGAATGGTGTTAGGAAACCTACCAGGACCTACAGCAGCATTCTAAGGTGGTTTGTAGGGTTTGGCATATGTGCAGTACAGAAAGAGACACTCAGGGGAAGTTGTCTCAATAGCGGTTTCTGGAAGAATGATCAGTAAAGCCATTTTAAGTTTTACCTAAGAGCAGTTGTGTTTTGTAGGGTTTAACATGAAAATAAAGAAGGGAGTTTAAACATAACTAATGGAGCAAGGAATCCTCCGCAGCTTGTAAAGCTTCCTGGATTATCCAGAGTGTCACTGAGACTTCCCCTAACTGAAGCAAAATGCCTTGCAGGTTTCACTGTCAGGCAGTATCAAATGGCTGTTATTTTTTCATTGTTACATACAAACGAAGTTACCTGTTTGCTGCTTAGAATTTGGTTTTAGAAAAAGATGTTTCATTTAATACAAAAGTATATGTTCTCCCAAAGTTTATTCACTTCGCATCACGAAAATGAGGAATGTTTGAAGAGAATATGCTGTAGCAATCTTGCTGCAGCCAAGAGTGAGTATTCTGGGAGGGAGACTGCTCCCTGTGTTGACAGGATGTGTGGCTCTTGCAGGTACGTGACCAGGGAGGACGTAGCAGCAGCCTCGCTCGGCAAAGCCAGCAGCAGCGGGGGCAGCGTCCGCCTCATCTCCAGAGGAACTGGGGCTTGTCTGGGGAAAGGAAGTGCTGCTGTTGAACAACGCACAAAGTAGGTTTAATAATGCAGTAGGGGGATTAAGCTCTTTTGCCACAGTTGGGGTTTTTTTTAAGGTAGTAAAATTATTTACTGTGAGTGTCTGCCTTGCTGAAGTACAGTAGTTAGATCAGAAACTTGCTGCACTGCTAATGAGCTGTTTTATCCTTTTAACAGTTTAGATTACAGCTGTTGTCTGCTGACATAGCTGCTCATTAACTGAGTCTGATTAAAACAACACAAGAGAATAGTTACATGATTCAGTTAAAGAAAAATGATGTTAGCTCAGCCCTCCTGTGAGGGCTGTCAACATCAAATTGGGTACGTGGAATTTTCTTTTATTTTGCCTCAGAACGTAAAAAAAGGGAACAAAGAAATGAAAATTCTGAACAGAAATTGCCCTTTAAAGTCATTGTATTAAACAAGCAGTATGTATCCTGCCTTGTTTAGAGTAGGAAATTGATAGGCACCCACGGAGATTGTAAAGAGAAACCAGGCTGCTTCCTTTATTACTTCTCTTAGAGGGGGCTGAAACATTTTGCTTTTATATGTGTACATGCCTGATAGAAATCATCATTTCTTTATGAATACAGCATTATTTCAGCTAATAATTCAATGTAGATGTGTAAATGCAGTAAGATATGCAGAAGAAAAATCTGCCTTGCTATGTTGCCAAACTTTGTTTCAATGGAAATGTAAACCAAGCAGAGGATTTGCACTGTGCAGGTGTCAATCTGAACAAGGTATTATTTCAACTAAAATCGATTTGTCAGAGCATGAAAGCTATCTAATGGCAATACACAGTGCATAAAACCCCAAACTGGGTTACTGAATATCTCCTTTATCCACAGCTGTACTTTGTCCTCTGCCACCAGGTTGCTTTCAGAAACTGGAAGAGATCCCTCAGCCCTTCATTCAGGGCAGACTGAAGCCAGAGGCTCCTCCCTATCCAAAGGGTATTTGCAAGCCTTGGACAGCCAAGGGATCCCGCTGTGTCTCAGCTGCCAGCAGCCAACAGCACAGCCCCAGCCCGGCTGCCAGGCCCGAGCCTGGGACACGCGGTTCTGCTCCCACGCCTGCCAGGAGGACTTTTCCATCCGCTCCAGTCAGAGCTACCTCCGGACCAAAGTGTTCGAAATCGAGCACGGTGTGTGCCAGTTCTGCCAGCAGAACGCCCAGGAGCTTTATCTCAGCGTCAGGGATGCACCCAGGAGCCAGAGGAAGCAGCTTCTGGAGAGCTCTTGGATGTCTCACCTTCCCCTTGGGCAGGTAATTGCTCTGGGGTTGTAGCAGTGACAGCTGATCTGTGTATAGATAGTTCAGAGACAGCCAAAGATGTTCTTACAGATTTAAGATAGAAAGTTAACCTAGCACCAGCAACAGAACAAAAAACGCAAGTCCTTAAAAACAATCAAATTGACTAAATGCTATTGTCTTCTAACACATTTTTTACCTCTGAAAGGCACAGGCATCAGAGTTCTGATTCTGTAGGGGAGGATGTACAGCCATGGCTGGTTGTACAGCTCAGGCTGGGTGAAAACGTGCCAGCTTCTTACAGTTGTTTGCTTGTCCAGTGGAGTAACTAAAAAATGGTAAGGCTGTCTTTATCTTGATGAAAACTACCAACAGCTGCTTCCCAGAATTTCCTTTTCTTATGGGGGGATGCCCATGTAGTTCAGGAGTGTCTCACAGCGCCACTGCCATGTCCTCTGTCTGCTGCAGTTGAATGAGATGATAAGGAGTCCCACGGAAGGGCAGTTCTGGCAGGTGGACCACATCCAGCCCGTGTACAGCGGAGGAGGCCAGTGCTCCCTGGAGAACCTTCAGACTCTGTGCACAGCCTGCCACAGGGAGGTCAGTGGGGTGGAGCCAGGGATCCTGGCCTTCTCCCAGGGAACAGCAAGGGAAACTGCAGTTGGGCTGCTCAGTGCTGTTGGCTGTAGCTGCAGAAGCCCTGTGCTCTCAGCCTCTCCCTCCCATACAGCCAAGGTGGAAAGGCAGCATTAAACTATTACAACATGACAGTTTCCTCAGGATTTGGGAAAATGTCACCTTAATAAACATTTGCATTTCATTATGCTGGCTACTGCAAAGTTAGACTGGAGTTTAACTGTGGGCTGCTGCCTTCTGCTGGGAACGTGTTGCCAAGTATCAATACTCACTAAACAGACCTGTCTCTCTTTTGCAGAGAACTGCAAAACAGGCCAAGGAAAGAAGCCAACTGAAGAGAAGATCTTTAGCTACAAAGTATGGTTGTGATATCACCAAATTTTTTGTAAAAATGTAAAATGCAGAATACATTGTTACATTGTACCTCTGAAACCAATACAGTTAATAGTTTTCCTCATGTACTGATTTAACAAAAATCACTGTAGCCTATCATGCTGTTAGTAGAGAGCAGAAAATAAGGAATTAAAACAAAGAAATCATTTGTAACACTGATTGTCAGAGTGCATCCAAAGTACTTGATCATTATGGTTTCTTAAGGCCCTGTGGCTTAAAGCTGAATTTCTGTGTGTGCCTTTAATGCAATTTTTAAGCATCACTGGTTTCCTCTCAGTGGAGTTAGAGCTGCAAGAATTTGACGAAGTTCTGTTGAAACAGCTCTTGGTGTTACAGATCTCAACAGTATTGGGAACATTATGGACCAAGAAGATGTCTTAGTTTTAATTATTTTTGTTGTTCACATACCAAAACAAAAAAATAAAATACAGCTATTATGACAAGAATTAGCATAAATGAGTGATTTGTCTCCTCTAATCCTGCTCAGCCACTGCAGGCTGACTCTTGGCACAGGCCTGACTTACAGGACTTTGGCATTTAGAATTGATGTCAGTTGAATTCTGTTTCTACTTAAACCAGCTTGTATTAAAAATGTTATTCAGGATAAGAAACATTAAATATTACCAATTATCTCATCAAAGGCAGTTTCTGGGAAATGCTACAGTGAAATTCTCCTTAACGAGACTGCAGAGATGCTGTCAATTTTGGACTGCTTACCTGGCTTTCTTTACAGTTACTTTAAATAAATACAGTTTTTTCCTGGTGACTTTTCAATGCTTTCTCTGTCTCTCCTCACCCCTTGAATGCTGTAAGGCAGTTGTAAGCTGTAAAGCAGAGCTGTACACAACACATCTGGAAGTACAGGGCTGCCATTTCAGCTACATCTAGTTAGAATAAGCTGAAAAGCTTTCTGAGTTATCCTTCTGAGAAAAATCCTTAAACATTTTTTTTCTCTGTCCAAGAGTTATATGACAAGGTTGTTGCATGAGTGCACCATTTTCTATAGCCAAATTAACCTGACTTTAGCTGTCTTACATGATGTTTGTGGTGTCCAAGTTAAAGGAATCATCTCTCCAGCAGTTTAAAAGACCGGGTAAGAACAGCTCTGAATATCCCTGATAGCCAAGTGTGAGGGATTTTTAAGTTTATACAGCATTTCAAGAGTGCATACAGCACTGTAAAATTTCATTAGCAAGAGTATGGGAGAACAAGCTTAACCTAAATTTTACTTAATCAGTAAAACAGGAATTGCCTAGTGTAATTCCTTCTAAAGAAGCCACACAGTTAAACAGCAGCTACATGGTCTTTATCTTACCTGTTGTCAGAGGAATTTGAGGTAACACAAAAGCAGCCTGGAAAACAAATTCTTTGACAAGATTTTACCTGAAGGAAGTTAATTCTTCTTCATCCTGGAAAATTCTGCTTGATAGAGCTTTATCTGAGGAAAACCTCAAAGAAGTTTTAGGGCAACACCTAGGATCCTATTATTAACAGCAGAACTCAACTCTGTATACTTACTGTAGTCACACTGTAGTCACAGTGTCCTTCCTGGACGGTGGGCATGGAAAAGCATGGGAATACTGAGAGCCAGTAACAAGTTCATATTTATTGAGTAATATCCACAATACTGTAGCTGTTTGTACATTTGTAAAGTGATGCTGATCTTTTGCTGATTCTCGTTAAACACACGAAGATCACTGCAAAGCAACATTGGCACGTGTGGGGTGATGGGCCAGAGGTGACAGACCTGTCCCCTCCCCTCGTATCAATGACACGGGGTGCAGGCAAATGGCCTCAGTAAACACCAGCAAGTTGCTCACAGTGAAACACCCCTGCGGGTGTCATTTCCATACAGCTTTGGCCCTTGCACAGAGGGAAGGATATGAAGTATTCCAAACCATCAGTGATCCACTGCAGGCTATCAGACAGGCTCACTGTCCAGTTATTTCTGTTTGGGAGAAGTGACAAGGTAATTTTGGGCAACTGCTGCAATGCCAGGAGAGCTGAGCATGAACTAGAGAGTGTACTGTATACTTTAAATAAAAATGAAGGTATTTTAGAAGTACTTGAAACAGTGATTAACCAAAAAATACTGGGCTCTGCAATTATGATTAGTAATAAATATAAATTACTTCATGTTTATAGATATCCATTTAAGTAGACTAGTGTCACTTGATAAAGTCTGATCCAGAAGTGTAAAGCAGCGCATTCTGCATGAATTTCAACATGAATATTTGCACACAGCCCATTCAGGTCCATAATTATAAACAAGCTAATGTAAAGAAAAGAAAATACGCTCCCTTTGGACAGAGAGTTTGAAACTACTGGTGAAGCCATTCCAAACCTCCAGGATGAGTCGCTACAGACATCCCTCACGGCTGCCACTCCAAGTCCCTGGGAAGGCGGCACTCCATCCCTAGCGGCCATGCCGCTGTCTCCTCAGCACAAGTCCCTCTGCAGCGTCCCCCTCCCGCGGGGACGAGTCCCACGCGGCTGGCGAGGGCCGCAGGGTGACCCGGGCGGGGCGACTCAGAAGAAGGTGGTGTCGGCCGAGAAGGCCCCCGCGAGCCGGAAGTCCTCCCTGGTCAGGACGCTGTACATGCGCTGCGGCAGCGCCTTGGAGTACGGGGCGGGCCGGGGCACCGAGGTGCGCAGGATCACCTCCCGGCCCGTGGGCGGGGGGAAGTCCGACTGCACCCCCTGCCTGCGCTCCTCCTGCGAGCCCGAGCGCCTCAGCTCCTCCTCCAGCGGCGGCACTGCGGAAACCTGGAGTCAGAGCAGAGGGACAGTGACAGGACAGGCTGCTGCTTAACACCGCGATCCAGAAAACAGTTCTCAAGAGGAACAGAGGAAGGTTAGAAATGGGAAACACATCAAGAGGCTTTATGCATACACAGAGCAAGGCACTAATGGGATGCCAAGAAATAAAGCGAACGTAATCAGATGGAAGAACCCTCGTGTGGGTGGTGAAGCTCTGCTCGGTTAAGCTCCTGATGTTTTGGCAGGGTGAAGCAAGGTTTGTGACCTGAGAATGGCCCCTTCTCAGGCAGGGAGCTCTCCTCAGCTCCCTGTGGCTACAGGAGGCCAAGTCAGCTTCCTCTCCAAAATCATCAGGGCCACTACTGCAGTCCTGACAAAGCCACCTGCCTTTTCAGAGTCCCACACTACTGCAGGATGTGCTTTCCATGGCCAGAGAGAGGCTCGCTGGCATTCCACTGCAGCGCGAGTGAGCCACTGCACAACCTCCACTGATGCTCATTGCCAGAGCCAGAAAGCAGCACCACTGACGCCTGGATCCTGGCAGAAGGGTGGCCATGCCCAAAGACATTCCCCAATTACATACACCTATGGATATACACACGCCCACCAACACCCTAATAGGGTCCTTCCTAAGGCAAGTACAAGTCCAGATGGGCAAGGTCACTGAGGTGTGGCAGAAGTCACTGGCTGACCCTCATGGTCCCTCGCAGCTGCCCCTCTGCTCCCAACCCTCTCCCAGGAGCGGGGGGGACACGGCCCTGCTTGGCTCTGCAGTCTGTGCCCCAGAATTCACCATGGACCAGTGCCACTTGTTCCCACGAGAACAGCTCTAGGAAACCAATGGAGAGGATGTTCCCTATGCTACATTTTACACAGTTATCCCAGTTCTTTCCCAAATATCTGTCCCAAAAGTTCCTTAGCTTCAGTAAGTACTAGAATCGGGTTTGCAACATCTAGGTAGTGTCCATCTGTACCTCACCCCAAAACACCTGGCTGTTCAACAAACAAACAGAGCTGGCAACAAAGAAGAATATAAAGGCATGGCCACACATTTCAGCATCAGAACACATCAATATTCACTTGAAGAAATGTTTTTTGTTTGGGTTTTTTTTTTGTTTTGTTCTGAGAGGGAGTTTTAATTTTTTATTATTAAACATTTCTCTCACTTTTCACTACATGTTATTAGGCTCTAAAAATAAAGTGTGAATGCAGAAAAACCATTCTGGAAACACGAAGTTATTTTTACGCTTAACATGTGAACAACAGTACCAACTAAATCTGGCTGCTGTACTGTATCTACCAGAAGGTTCAGCTCTAAGCAGCTAAAGAGGATGAGTGGGAAAGGAGGGACAAAGTCGGTTACCTCATCAGAAGATTCAGTCAGCTTGGAAAGGGATGAGAAAAGAACCAGTGATGAAAGACAGAAACAAAGGCAAGTCAGAGGTGACTTACAAGAGGTTAGGAGGAGACTGTAGGTTTAAGAGACATCATGCAGTCTACTTGCAAGAACATGCACTGGCTATCAGAATTTTCCTGAGAAAACTTGAGAACAGAACACATTATACACAACTCAGAGGAGTCCAGGTTCAAAAGGTAATGAACAAGGAATTCATACAACTTCTATTTACTCAGCCTCATGGGAGGTTAAACACAAAGAGGAATTTGTAGCAAGTTGTCTCCTGTCCCACTAAGAAATGTTAATTAACACTGACCAGCTACTAGTGGGAAGCATCTGCAACCCTGCTTTAGTTACTGGTGTTTCAAAACAAACAAAACCCTAGAAATCTGCATACAATTTAATACTAGAAACTTACTCAGCTTTGAAAATATACTGCCTCAGTACTAAAGAGGCAAGTGCATATGTGTGCATACACTTACAGGACACAATCTTAGGCTTCACAGGAGAGTCTGTAAGTGTGGCTGGTTGTGTGTTGAGATTTGCAACCAGATTTTCCCTAGAGACTGGAAGAATAAAATAAATGTCCTGATTTTCATTCCTCAAAATAACCATGGTCTGTTTTCAGAATGGTCCTTTTTATGCTATGTTGCAAAATACAGATTATTACAAAAGCATCGATACCTTAAAAGTGTTTAACACCCAATCACAACATTTTTCCAGCTGTTATTTCCAAATGGGATTTCAGGCTGCCACCTTGTTATTACCACTACAGTTAAATTTGAGTTAGAAAATTTGATGCTATGAACAGGTGTAGTTCTGACAAAGACTGAAGGCTGACTGCAGTCCATGAGGTTGGAAATACTTTCAGGCTAATTCTTACAAAGACTGCTTAAGAGAAAAAGGCAACATTTGTATAAATATCAGCAAGGGAAGGGTCTCCAGAAAACAGCTGCAACCCTGGCAATAGGTAAACTGAATGCAGAGTCCTACTGAAAAAGAATTGCTGGTTTCCACAGAAGAAATCTGAAGTATTAAAAGTATAAGCCTCAGTCTAAAAAGTTACTCCTTCTAAAATATATACTATTATGAGCCGTTTCTCCACATTCCTGTGTGAAACAATCAACACTCGATTGTTCCTGCTGTGACAAAGCAGAAATTTGTGCCATAATAGCATTACCGATGTTACCACTTCAAGTATATCAAGCATTAATGACACCTCTATCTACCCAGCTGGCTTCGACTGTTTAACCCAGGTCACTTTTGTTTTGCAGGGTTCTGTTACTGCCAAAATCATGTTGAACTTCACAAAAAACACCTCAAGCACATTTATGACAATACATGCATATTTGCAGACAAAATACACGGCACCATATGATAACTCATTGCCTCCTACTGATTAGATTAGAAGTGTCTGCAAAGCAGCCCAGAGCTCTCTCTTACCCTCTGAGCGTTCACAAACAGCTTGTGAATAATGCTGCCAGCAGGCCCTCTTCCTGCTCCAACAACTGACACTTCCGGCTGCTCCAGGAGACAGTTCACAAACCTGATGGAACAAGTTATTGAAAAGGAAACAGGAATGTTTAATCCTCAGCTGTATCCAGTTTGCTGATCTAAACCCAGAGTTGTGTCCTGTGACGAGGCCTCCCCCGAGCATCATTTGCACAGGGCGAGAACTGGCAGACACTCTTGGTTCTCTATTCTAGAAGTTTGTTAAGGAAAACAATCTCCTCTGAATTACCTAAGAATGGAAGCCAGGCTCCAATGCAGATGTATAAAAACAACAGGAAAAGCCTCCATGTTGTTGGCCACGCAGAAGTATTAAAAATGTGACAGTTTTCTTTAGCACAAAGACATTCCTTTGGTCAGACATCACATCTCTGAACTCCCAACAGGTACAGCACAAATGTCATCTCTCCCTCCCAGCACAGCAGCAAGAAGTTAACTTGGGTTTTATAACATATTTGTCATCTTGAGCAGCAAGTAAATAATCTGACAGCAGGCAGTGATGCAAGGGAATATTCCTTGTCACTTTCCATTCAAAGCTCCTCAGTGATACGTTTCAAATCAGTAAGGAGGTAAGAATACGAAAACATAACTCTGAAGGTGGCTATTTCATTTCATGATAATTATAAAAAATACTGAATTTCTAGTCCTAATTTTACCTCTGTGGTAAAATACCTGTGGTAATATACCTTTTATATACACACAAAATAATTAAATCTACAGTACTGTCAAGATAGAACTAAATTCCATTGAAATAACCTGGATCACATGTTTTCAAAGAGATGTTTAATTGGAGGAGGTCTGAGGGTACCCACACACATCATCTCTAGAGAGCCTAGTGACAGGGATATCCGAATATGATTCCTTAGTATTTCTTTACTGTCACCATTTCCATCTGTCCTAAATTTTGAAAGTACAAACAAAGGCATCAGAGGAAAACCAAAACAACACAGTGAAAAATAAGAATTGAAAAAAATCAGTCACCTTTGTAGATCTTCTTTCTCCCCTTCATTTTCACATTTTTCTACTCCAAATTTTGCTTTCAGAGACCTTGCCCTGGCAATGATAGCTTCCACACTCATAATCTGAGCGATGATTTCCTGCAAGAGTTTAATAAAAGAGAAAATTAGAAAGATGTTCTTTTAACATTCCCATGAACACCGTAAAAGTCTGTCAGGTTTTCAGCCCCAGCCAGTACAAAAGCCTTACTTCCAACTTCTTGTCCTCTGGACTGGGGAAACGTAGTATTTTGCTGGAATGGGATATTATCTGCTTAATGATCTTCTTAACTGAAGATATATCTTCTAGTGCTTCTATTAGAAGGAAACAAACAAAGTTTTAATTATTGCATCCCTGTTCACCCTAAAATATCTTAATAATTTATTAAACATTATTTACCTTCATCCTTTACCTTGAGTACAGCTGCATGGATGATGCAAGGCAGGAGATGCCTTGCAAGGTCAGCTGGTTTCTGAACTGCAAGGTAATGAAGCACCTGAAACATTAGAAAATGTAATAGTTTAGTGATCAAAACTACTTCCCAAAGCTAAGGTTAACTAGGAAAGATGAATACACAATGGAACACTGCTGTAAGACAGGAGTTGGTAGGCAGTTTTACCTGAATCCTCAGGAATTGCTTACAGTCCCAAGAGGTTAGAATGAAACTAAAGTGCTCCTAACACATACAGGAAGGTAAAAATCTGCTTTATTTACTAATAATTCAAAGCAGTACCTAAGTAACGTTCAGTACTTTTAGGTACTTCAAACACATTCTTGTACAGCAGCAGGAATTTCCAATTATCCCTAAGCCACGCAGGAAACAGTTCAGTAACTCCAAGGATACAGCACAATGACTTGTTAGAGTTGAAACGCTGCAGGAGGAAGGAAGGGCTGCAGTGAGTGCTGCAGACCAGGCTGGCAGCAGCCACAGAGCTTTCACCTTCTCAGCCTCTCTGGTGTCGTCGAAGAGCCTCTTCTGCCTCCGTGCCGGCACTGGCTTTGCCGTCTCCCAGGCCTCCACCCACATGTTGCTGGGAATCTTCATTCGGGCACTCAGCTCGCCCTTAATGACTCTGTTCCCCTTCTCATCGACCACTTCCTCCTCGATGTAATCCCGAGGTGAGTACCACCTCACAAAATCCTCCAGGCAACAGCCGGGATTAGCTGCCTGGAGGGAAGAGAGGACACACAATTTGTTCCTGAAAAATCCTATAGAAACATGACAGCCTGGGTAGGAAGGTAATATGGTTTAGTGGGTAGAGCACAGGCTAGGAGACAAAACTTTGGGAATTCTTCTGTCCACAGTCACCAAACTGTACAGCAGAACAGAGACCTGGGAGGGTGAGGGAATAAAGTATAAACTACGACAATGGCAATGGATAAAACCCACATCATCATCAACAACAAAAAAAATCACCTCATCACCCACAGAATGTACATTCATCAGTTATTTCAGGTAAGCTCAAAATTATACTGTTGAGGTTCTACCTGGCACCAGATACATGTAATAAATGGGAGTTTTCCCTAATTCCTTTCTGTATAAGCTTATCCCAGCAAAGACTTAGATGAAAACAGGGCAAACCTAAAAGAACCACTGGGCTGCATAAGTATGCTTTCAGCACTGACTTGCTATCTTTTAGCACTCCAGTGACAAAATTCACCTTTTTCTCCTCTTTTGAAAAGGAACTTAAAAAAAAAAATCTTCCCCCCCAAAAATTAATTCATTTTTCATAGATGCAATGTCAACACCATTAATTACATCCATCGGTCCAAAACATAAAAGGAAACCCAGTTTTCTATTTGATGTACCTATGAAGAGCATATTTGTTCTTCAAATTATGGTTCTGATCTTTACTTCGAGTTTTGAGATTACTTACACCATATAAATAAATCTTCCCATGAGTCACGGTAAATAAACTGATTACTGATATGTTATAAATACTGTAACTGTACAGCACATTACATCCTTTTACCATAAACGTTGCAATAATTAAAAAAATATATATAGCTGTTCATTAGAGAATCTCCAATCACGTTAGTTTTGAGCTCCTGTGATGACAGCAGTGTATGTGCTCTTAGCTCCCTCTGCAGAGCTCAGGCAAGAAATGTAAAAAACTACCCAAAAGCACAGCTAGTCCAGTCCCAATCTGATGAACAGCTGTTTTAAGTCACAATTTATCAGTTGTATGTTTTATGTGTTTTATTTCTTTCCCACAGACATTGTGCAAATTTACTAGATGTTACAGATAATAGACTACATTTTGAAATGTGCCAAGAATTTTACCAATAAGTTCTTATTTTCAACCTGAAACTAATCTGAAGCTGTTTTGTGGAGAAAAGAAAAACTACAAACCTTCAGAATTGTTCAACACAAGCAGGAAGGCCAGTTTAATTAAGAAGAAATTAATCTCACAGGTTCTCCAAACAGTACTACCTTAAAAGACTCCATGTCTGACAGCAGGCAGGCACTCTGCATGCGTGCCCGAAGGTGAGCACCCTCTGCTGATGTCCCCAGCTTTGCCAGGACCTCTGACTGCTCTTCCAGCAGATCTTCAGTCATGGGTGCTGGCTCCTGCAACATGGAAAAACACAAGGTTACAAACAGCCTCTCCTAGACTCAGCCCTTCCCAAGGAAGGAGAAGCTGAAAAGCTCTGTCACCAGGAGCTCATTCTACTTCATTTGTACTCAAAAGAAATAATCTGAATTTTCTACTGCTTAAACAGTTCAGCCTCAAGTTGTGCATCTGAAGATGACACTAACAAAAAAAATAAACAGAAAATAAGGTAAGAATGAAGTAACAAAATAAGGATATATTGTTAAAATGCCAAAATCCAGATGAAGTCCAGAAAGCGTTTGATTGATACTGTTTTGCTGAGATGGATGAGAATCTACCTAAAGCCATGTAGAATTTTTGTTGTTGATACTGTCAGCACATAATTAATTGAGAACATTTTGCTTGACTACTCTCTGCTCATATGTTTTACTCAAGCAAAGCAACATTAATTAAAACTAATTTCTCTCAGGAGAATGAAAAACACTCTATTCTTCATGCATGGCTGATTTCAAACTACTTTCTGTGACAGCACTGCTTCCTATTTGATCCCCAGTCACTTTGCAGGAAAGCCTGTTGATATTAGGAAACATTTCTAGTTGTTTGATGACAAACCTGCTTTAGAGAATGGCACCAAAACTGATGACTATGGCCTTATAAATCTGAGCTGAGAAATTAAAAATAAATAAATAAATAAATATGTATCAGCAAAACTGATCCAAGTACTCTGCAAAGTAAGCTAGACATCTCCATGGTGGAAAGACCACAGCAGTTCCTACTTTACAGGAAAGACAGTAAGGAAGGGATAGAAGATATCTCAAGAACTGGAAATAAAACAAACCCCAAATTTAAGGTAGGCAAGGCAGCTTAATTCTTGTTAAAATTTTTGTTTGGAATGAAACTTGGTAAGAAGACTCATTCTCAAACTAAACAAAGAGCATGTGAAATTTCAGTTTAGCAACCTCACCAAGTTTTAAAAATGCAAAACAAGGTTTTAGGCCAAAAACACTTAGCAATTTTAACAGGTAAGGCTGTGACCTGCAAGCTGTACAGCTTGACAATCCTAGGTATCAGCCACAAGGTGTGCATGGCATTGCACATCTGGCTCAGCCCTTGCTCCCTAACCTGTGTTATTGGAACGTAGAGAGGCTCCCCTGGATGCAGCAGCATCAGCTTTCCGTGTGGATGCAGACGACCTTCTGGCTTTAAGTTTACAGGCTCTTTGTTGCCTTCTTTTGCTCCTTTCTTTCCATTTTCCTGTCCATTTCCTTTAAGATCTTCTGTGTCACTGAGACATTCAAAAAATTCCTCTTCACTGTCACTCCACGATTCCCAAGACTTGCCAAATTCTTTTTCCTTATCAGGGTTATCTCCAGATTGGTCTGCTCCTTTTGCAGCATCACCAGAAGCACCACCAAGTGAACGATCAAACAAGCTCCCCCTTTTCCCCTCATCTCTTGCTTTCTTCCTTTCAATGCAACAATTTAACATCTAATAAGTCAAAGGAACAAAAAATAATTGTTTAGGAATTACTTCTCTTGTGGAAACAATCATACAGAAAAATTTGAAAAGTCACTGAAAAGGTCTTACAATTCTAAAAGATAACAATTCCATCAGACTTGTTGCTATAACAAAGCTTTTCCCAAGAAATGAATTCCACACCCAAAAATACAAGCATAACTAAATCTACAACAACAATTCATTTAGCTAATAATTGCTACAATTTTGACAGTTTCCTTAGGAGAAAAATCATTCTTAAATTTAGGATACTTACTTGAAGTTTCTGATGTAGTAAACAACATCTCAGATCTGGAGAGCCATTAGCTAATCTAACAAAAGGTAGAAGTGTAACCGTTATCAATTATAAAGTTGAATCTTTCACACACGTGGTTTTAAATCACATGAAATCTAAAAGAGGGACAAATACCCACATTGAACCCACCCTCACTGTTTCAACTACACAGCTCTTCTACTGTCTCAGTAGACAGGCACAGAATTTAAACTACATTTATTTCCCAGCTGTTATTTCAGAAGCCTTTCAGGAGAAAAACAGACACCCCGCATTTCCTGGTCATTTTCCGTTTGTTAAAAAAGTAACTGTTTTCAAACAGAAATTAAGTATCTTTAACTTTTTACTTTGTACTTTTAAAACTGCAGTAATACAGCGGAGTGATTGCTGTATATTTCCCCTTTTATTTTACCTGTTAGTGTAACCATTCCAAAGTACAAAGTAGTAATTAAATGGCCAGTCCACCCACTAACAAAAAAACCCAAAAACCAACCAAAATAGCAATCCTAAAGGTAGGGTATGTTATGCTGTAATACTTGAAAAGACCATTGCACCAGCAGGAACTTGGAAGTTTCCTTAGAAGAGCAGTGAAACTACACCACATTAAGTCTTTTTTTCCCCAACCTCATTCACACAGGGGAGTGATCTCTGAGCTGAGCTTCCCCAGGCACGTTGAAGTTTTCAAAGGAGGACACAGATGCTTTTCCCTATTCCCTGCCCTTTCTAGCATTAAGGAAGTAGGGTAATAAAAACAGATGATAGCATTTGCAACTAAAAAAACCAAAACAGTAAGTTTCAAAGTCACAGTGAACTCAGTTCCTGGAACAAAGAACATTTCTCTGTGACAAATGAGTAACAACAACAACAAAAATCTTACCCTGGAATAAGGTGGTTGTTCTCCCATCTGTAGCGCATTTCCAGCACAAACTCCTGCCAAAGATGTGCCACTCCTTTCACCCCTCCATGGTAGAAGTTTATCATACAAAGACATAAAGCTAATTTGTATGTCAGACTATCAGAAGGAGCAGATTTAAACTGACTGAAGAGATGCTAAGAAATAAAAGCAAGAAATACAGAAATAATGGCATTTTTTCCAAAACCATGTGATCTGTTTCCTGTTTGTCAATATAAATGGCTAAGCAACATTTTAAGCTTGTAAGTATAAGATACCAAAAACTACAGTCTTTGGAAAAAAAAAGAAATTAGAAGGAAACAGAAATCATCACTATTTCTACCTAGAGACTGCACACAGGTAAATTCCTTTTTCCAAAACTTAACGATTACAAGATGCAGGGTAACCCCAGCAAAGTCTGTATGAACACACACTCAAACTCGCTTTCTGTCTCTTGTGCCAGTCAGTAAAACTTACATAATCTTCATTCTCTGGAGGAGGATTGTTTCCTGCTGAAGTGCTGGCTCTGTTTTCAAATCCATCTGCGAGTTTGTCAGCAGCATCAGGAAATAAGAACTTGAAAAAAAAAATTAACCTTGCATCAGTTTGGTTTTCCTGCTTTTCCCACTTTCTCCATGAAGTAACTGCTGGCTACATACCAGCAACCCCTATAATTAAAACTTTTAGCAGAGTTCAGTCCACTTACAGTGCACAGACTTGTATCAACTTGGGCTGTTCCAAGAAGCTGATAATGCAATTCAAATCATGGAGCTGACATCAGACACCTTTAAATCTGCTATAGACTATAAACCAAATGCAGCAGTGGAAGCATGAAGTCCATGTGTTACCTGAAGTCCATGTGGCCAGCTCACTCACCAGAAGAATAGTGTTCAGAACATCATTGTTTAAAGGAGATTCGTCGACACCTCTGTGTTTGCGAATCTTTTTCTTTGCACTGTGGACCATATTTGTGACTGATAATTTATGGATTGGGACTGGTGCTGGCTCCGTGAGCTTCGACAAGGCATGGGTAATATCAGCAACCTCTAAAAATAAAATAAAAGCAATTAGAACAAAAATAAAAACCCCAAACACTAGACCAGGCCCCTTTAAAAGTTCACCCGTCTTATTCAGTCTATTTATATTGTATTGGTTTTTAAACCCTTGCTAACCAGAGCTACCCCTCTGCTGTCAGGTTCCGTGTCTGATACTCACTGTTCTTAGCCAATATAAGCAGCAGAAGGAGGGCACAGATGAGTCACAGACTGTCCTTGATCTCATTTACTAAACGAAGTCTAGACTGAGCTGGCTGCAGACTGTGCCTGCTGCCTGCTGTAGTAGCACTGCAGACAGTTACCCACAGAGTATCACAAAAGGCTGCTGAAGAGTCCACGTTTAAACCTTGTCCGTACGTGATCCCACTGAACACGCTGTAGGTAACAAGGACTACTCGAGTATATGCCAAAGCTTTAGATAAGCCTTAAATAAATCCAGTAGTAATCCACATATACCCAACTTTAAGCAGTGTGTAAGCACATTTCTGTTTTACAGTCCTCAGGTAAACTTCTCAAATCAAAGACTGGGTTTTTTTCAGAGTTGCTGCTGCTAAACTTTAGATTGTCTCTTACAATAAACTGAATTAATATTGTTAAAAAGAGGGCAGACAAATTTAAGTGAATAATTAGCAGTAGCCTGAAAAAACTCATCGTGGCAAACATTTTGAGAAAACTAGAGCTAGGAAGGGCTGAAGAAACAATGTCAAGCACTATGACTATCACACACCCCACCTTTTTAACGTCACTAGAGAGCTCCCACAAAACTAAGATCAAGTATAACCAAAGAAAATGCTTTGATACAGGCCAAATTTGGAGGGCAGAAAAGGTGATAAACAGCAGCAAGGAAGGGAATGTTCACTATATGCAGCAAGAAAAGCAAAGGAGAGGGACAGAGACATCAAAAACATGTCAGTATTTATAGCTTGGATAAAGTCTGACTTGTTGGTCAGATAATTTGGGCAGGGCGTTATTTGGTTTTACCTTAAAATTGAGAGGATGACAGCAAAGACTTTCAAACAGATTAAAGACTCTTTAAACTGGCTGTTAAACATGTACTACAGAGTACATCAAAAAGCAGAAAAGTGAAAAAAGCAAAAATACATAAAACTACAGACAAATCTGATGCATGCTCAAAAGCAACTCTTGTACATTCTAGTCAAATTTTAAGCTTTTATATCCCAGTGAAAGGAAACACCCACAACTGTAACAGAGGCAACTGTCCTCTGGGACTCTGGGAGCTAAACTGGCTTAGAATTCCTGGGAAATTTCACCATCAGGCACTGGCCACAAAACTCCCAGGAGTATTACAGAAAATATTTATGAGTTATGAATGCCAATTGATCTGAAGTCAAGAAATGGGAACAGGGAAGGTAAAATAACACAAAGCAATTAAATACAAACAACACAAATCAAGGATTTTAGTTTTACCTTTTCCTTCCTCTTCAAATGCAGACCTTCCAAGTATCTCATCAGTTGACTCCTTCCGACGGCAAAGCTTGAAGAATTCAGTAAGAAAGTCACCTGTAAGAGAAACAAAGCTTCTGACTTTCAACTGAAAATCCCACTGAACAACAAGCCAACGCTAAAAAATATGCCCAAAGTACAGTAATTTTTATCTTTTCATCTGAAAGAACATGATAATTTGTTCTGAAGCACAAATATCTTTAAAACACATAATTAAGGCTTAGGAAAATGCACACCTAGGCAGCCATTGGCCATCTCTCCAGAGCACAGTTCTGTCTGCAGTTTAATCCACTTCTTCACGCAAAGCAAGATGAAATTTGGAAAGTTTTGATGCCCTTTGCCCTTTTTGATGCCCTTTTCCCTTCCCTTAAAGGCAAGGACAAAGAGGAAAGTACAGCTCTTCAGAAGCACTAATCCTCCCTGTCAGACAGATTGATTGAACTAAGGAGATGGATACATGCAGAATGCACTTAATAAAATGGAAAGATTCTAGGAAATTCAGATTTTCACAGAACACACAGAGAAAATTTTTATTCTCTGGAGCCTGATTATAAGAATAGCGATGAATTTCACAGTACACAGACACAGAATAACGTACAACAGAAGTGTATGCATTTGCAAAGCTTGTGTTCTTGAACAAGAAGCCCAAAATACCGTCCACTCAAAAAAATAAGGGGAGTGAGGAAACAGAGGTCATCAGGTGATCAACAATTCAACCCTAACTTTGTAACTTAGTAGTTCAAAAGCTGTAAGAGAAGACAGGAAATTCTGATGTCTTACCCAAAAGACACTGAGGGTTATCTGCTTTTCTGACTCTCACAGACCACTGGGGTGCTTGAATAGGATCCAGGTCACTTAGAGGAAAAAAACCAAAACCAAATGTCATGTTACCACTGGAAGTATGCAAAAGATGAGTATCAAATTCTCGATAAATGTAATGTCATAACCAGTGAGGTCATGGAAGCCGCAGAGTGCACCACATAACACAGGAGAACATGACAAACACTGAAATGCAAGCAAGAGTCCCTGTTCTCATGTATGTACATGACATGAGTAAGAAACACACCAGAATAATTCAATTAGAACTGTCTTCTTTTCAAGTATTAACATTGAAAACTCAGTTCTGCATTAATTAAGAAAGAAAGACAAAAACCAAAGTGGTTTTTTGTTTTAAGTATCAGTATACTTCTTCCTCTTTAGCAGAAAACCTGAATGATAGTTTTTGGGAGAAGGATGTCAATTCAGTTAATTCTTTTTACTTTTCATGCTCCACTATTATCTTTTCCATGAAATATGTGATACACAAAATTTAAATCTAACATGAGATCAAAAACAGGGGTGGGTGATCTGTTGAGATTACAATACAATAATATTTTCTCACACAGAAATGCATTTCAACAGGTGTTTCCCAAATGAGATGTTCTATCAACTGACTGGTTCTTTTTCACACACACAGCCACACAGTGTTTTAGATGACACTAAAATGCAGTAGTTAACAAAAAAAGCAAACTTCTAGTGCTTGCAATTCAGACAAAATACTTACGAATAAACATCATTGTCGACAATTATACCTTCGGCTAGGTGAGGCCAGGTAGTAGCTAAATGAAGCTCACTGAAACAAAACAAGATTGCAGTCTTTCAGTGCTAGTAGAAAGTGTTCTCTCCATCACAGTTAGTATCTTGGAAGGTATTTGTGACAGTTCATCTTCAAGTCCCTCTGTGTATTTTGTTCTCCAGTAAGCTTTCTCCGTGCACACGTTCTGCTGGCTGTTCTAGAGCCTCTCACACACAGCATTGCCCTAAACTCCACCAGTACCTGGCACACAGGACTCTCACAACTCCTCTCTACAAAAGGGGATTGTGCACTGGGTTCTAGGTATCCAGATACAGAGGAAAAAGCAACTTTTCTGCATTGTCTACAGCACTGGACACTGCCTAATACATTCAAATAGCTCCTGGGTTTGCTGAGTGGTGACGGGGTGCTCAGAAGAGGACACAGAGTAATAACTCAGTTTACAGACCCTCTCAATTTAAGTCTTCCACAAACGTCAAAGATGAGACCAAGTCCAACCCTTGAACGAAGGCTCATAATTTTTAAGGTTTCTCTTAAGGTATATTTCAACATAATAATTTCAGAGATAAACGGGATACTCTACAAGTTTATGGGGAAAAACTTATGAGCTAGAACTCTGAATATCATCAGAAAATTTTGCAAATGGTCTTACTTGCTATTAAACCATTACCGTTCACAGATGTTTCTGACGTACTTGACTAATTAAACAACTGTTAGGGACATCCTAAATGGCAGGGTGGCAAAGCTAAGATTTGATAAAACACACCTTTAAGGAAGTTATAGAACAGTTTTCTGAACACTTACCTAATAGGATCTTCACAGGCACCAAATGGTAACTTCCCAAATTCAAGGCCTCCAACTTCTCCCCCAACTAGAGCATCTATATCTGAAGAAAAATCAGTATGTTTTCCATAAAGAATTTGTGGAATATTTGAAGCAACATATCATAATTTCACAGTAAAGACTGCAACATGTAGGACAACCAGAAAACAGCTGAGCAGCTAAGGTGACTGACCTAGGAAAGCACAATCCCAGCATACAGTCAAAGTACTTGCTTCCAACAGAAACTGGGAAGTAGTCATGCAACAGGACATCCAAGAAGACAGATAAAATTCCTGTAATTCATGTTGAGGGAAGGTTATGCCCTTCATACAGGCAGTGACGATTGTCAGAATAATAGCCCTAAAGATTCACCATCAACACAAGACCGGACACAAAAGTGCCATAAAAAATTTGAGCAGAAATCGGTTCCAAGCAGAAAAGGAAGACTCCAGAAGAGCAACTCTGCAGAGTCAAAAAACAACTACTTTTAAAAGGTTGACAATTTTATGAAAAGAGTGATATGTCACCTACAGTTAGGGTCTTAACCAAATTATCTGGGAGATTCCCTGTAATCCCAGGTACTTAAAGATGATTGCCAGCATCCTCTGGCACTTCCATGTTATATCCTTCAAATACACAAATCAAAAACAGCCTCCACTGAACAAAAATGTAAGTGGATAATAACATGTGGTAATGCCATTATAATAATGCTGTTACAGCACCTGATCTGCAATTTTAAATGCATCTGGCAAACTGTTCACATACAAAACAAGTGAGGTACTGGCACAGATAAAGTATTTGGATAACTTAATTACATAATTTCTTCTTCAGAGAAGATAAAAGACATTTAAATTCTTTGGTTTAATTTGAGAAGAGCTAATTGAGTGATGGCAGTAAGTTACAGGTCTAGTTCTTCCCAGGGAGAATAAAAACACAACTGCACATAACAACAGCAGTAAAAATGATGCTGTCCATCTCCAGTTTCTGCAATACACTTTGACACTGGTTCCCTTAACCAGAATCCTCTAAAGGAGTAGAAGTTATTCAAACTGCTCAAATCAAGAAATATGATCAGAGTGATACAACTCATCCATCACAAACCAGGGATCCTGCCTTAGTGAATAACTATAGCAAGGCAGAGAGAGACGACAGAAAACAGATTTCTGTGTCTGCAGGAACAATAAAAAGATAAAATCTGTAGAATTCATTTTCCAAGTTCTTTAGGTAAACTTGGTTTACCAACAAAGAGAAACTATCATTTAAAACAGCACTGATTTACTATCCCAAAGAAGCAGGATGCTATTTAAATATATGTTCAACATACATTCCTTAGCTACAAAGCACCTACAAAGCACAGAATCAACCTCACTACAGATTTCTTCAAAACATACCTTTAATTAGTGTATTTTTTTTTAAGCAAAGGAAAGCCCAACAATTAGATAATCAGACCAAGGCCACATGAGTTCTATCTCTCTAAATGTGCCCTAAATACTTCAACCTTGTTATGTAAAACTGCTGCCAAGTCAAGAAAACAACTTGGGCATTTTAACTGTTCTACCACCTTGTATCTAAAATATCACGTCACTAATAAAATGTACGTTAAGGAGGATCTAGTATCTACCTTTTTCCTATAAGTTTGTTTAGCTTTGAGAAGTTTATTTATTTTTCCTATGTTTGTTTACCTTTGAGAAGTTTGTTTATTTATTTACTGATGCAGGCTAGATAAAAATAGGTCTGTTAAAAACAAATTCTTGATACTCAAGGAAGACAGTGTCACCATAAAGCAACAATATAAAAGATCATTTTCAGAGTATCAAGTACTCAGTACAACAGAGTAACTACCTCTGTTTTTCCTAAACAGCATCACTATGGCATAAACTTATCAAGTCTGCTCTGTGTACTTTAAATTAAAAAGACTATGCATTACTTCTCTCCTTTTTCTCCTTCATGCAAAGCTACAATAATAAAAGATTTGTTCATAAATCCTTCCTGCATTAAAAAGATAAAAAAATTTGCTTGGCGTATTTAGTACTGTGTCAGCAACAACAACAAAACACTGAACTTTTACATCAAGTGAGGTCCATATGATACTTTCTGTTTTTCCATTGTTAACACACAATGTATAAATATAAATAGTGAAGTATTAAAATAAGGTACTTTATAGAAATAATTGACAAATACTCCCATGAAGTATTACTGCCTCCTAGAATCCAAATTCAAATGTTTCCCTAAGGAATTCAGGGCAGAACTCTTCACAGATTCAGCCAGTTATTTTTTCACTCCATATAAATATTACCATTTTAGAAGCATCATTGCTTCTAAATGCTAAAACTCCCCATAATTCTAGGCACAGACCGACCCAAAACACCTGTCCCAACCATGAGCCACAGACATGATTTCAGAGCAGCTTTAAGTTTGCTAGCCTATCATACGGAGTGGGATGGGACCGAAGCCTTTCCTAGCAAAGCAGAAAATGTTTTAGTTCTTCTGGCAAGATACACAACCATTTTCCTTAGCACTGACTGTTTAAGTGACTCTGAGGACACAGATCTCCTACCTGGTGGCTGCTGTGGCCAGAAGTACTGCTGCCAGTCCTGAAGCACATAGGTAAGCCGAATAGCCATGCTCACCGGAGGCAGTGGTGTTAAAGGGCAGCCCTACAAAATATCAAGAGAATAAAATCAATGTAAAGAGTAAACCCTCTCAAACACTCCAGGGCTTGAATGTAAGTTAGTCATGATAGACTGTATTAGAGCTAATTTTACCAGAACTGTAACACCCCGAGTATCTGAAGGTTGGACTTAATGATCTTTGAGGTCTTTTCCAACCTTAATGATTCTGTGTTTACTAATAAAGCCATTGTTCAACAAGACAACCACAGACAAAATGAATGAAACGTTCATATGCTCCATTTAACTGATAAACCAAGTAACTCTGACCTAGAGTGTGCCAGGTTTTCATCAAGGACTCTTTTTTCCTCAGTGTTTTGATCAGATTACTGACTAGCAACATGAGTTGTCAAGTGTTGCAGCCAGCCATACCACTCCATAAACAAGCAGCCTCCTCACATTCCCTCATAGGGAACTTCACTCTTAACTTAGCTTGGGGAGCGACAAAGTACTGGAATAAAAACCCCACCCCAACCCTCCCTTCTCCTTTCAAATACCAAAACAAAGTTTGTTTGGGCAAGGGGGAGGAGGTGGTTGTTACGATGACATTTTTTCACCTCGCAGTGGAAAATAAAAACAGAAGGTGGTAACACAGAGGAACCAAACCCACACCACTTTTATACATTCAGCTGCACTCACAATCTTGGTTTTGAAGATGTCCAGCAGCCCTGACAAGTGAGTGTACTGACTGGGCACCTTGCGGAGATGAACCATCTCGAAGTCAGTCCGGACCCCCGGGCCCTGACATTCCCCGACGTACATTCGGCGCCATTTCTGATGTATTTGCACAAACAGTGGCACCTGACTATAAAACATGAATACTTCAGATTATTTAAAATGTCCTGCTGTCTTGTGGGCTCTAAAACTAGCTAAATATTTTAATATAATACAACATAACTTCATATTCTTTAGAATATATTTTCTCTTAGTGGGACACACGTTAAAACACTTAATAGTAATCAAAGAAAAATGCTGTTAATGTCATCATTAAACAGAATGCCTAATAAATTGTCATGTCATAATCACAGCCCTATCATGACTTCAGTTACTTCATTTTCAGTCTAAATAATTTTTGATGAAGATTAGGAAGTTACTGTTATGACACATAGGGAAGAAATCTTCATGCAAAAGTGATGTTTTATATACCAGTTAATCCAACAACTTCTAGCAGCTTAAAAGCCTTTAAGGTTTTTAAAGAATAATTAAAATGAGTAACACATTGATTCAATCTTTATAAAGCTTCCACGGGAATTTTTTTAATCCTTCTCTAATAATACTATAGTGCAAATAGATAAAAACACTGACTGTATTTTGCTAACGATTTAATACTTTTTCTTCACAAATGCAGTACATTAGAGTTTTACCTGGACTTGTAGAAAGGTTTATGCTTTCACCTACCAGCCAGTGTTGCCCAGTGCAATGGAAATGGAACTCAGCAGAAGGTTACATTTGGATTCACTAACCACTGCATCGTTATTTGCAGCTGGAGCAATAACCACAAACTCACGCAAGCCGTACCTTCAGAGAGAAAGGAAAAAAAAAGCACATTTCTAGGCTCTAGCAGGCCAGCTGAAACACAGAACCCTTAGAAATATTGTAACCTGGATAACCTAATTGTCACCAACAGACTGTGGAATCTGTTAATTTGATGCAAGTATCTCTTTTTTTAGAGAGGTCAAGAACTAAATGGGTATGGAATGCTGCAGATTCCAAAATTACAAACTACCTGAGCTTCAAACAGTGTAATGTGTTTGATTGTGAGGACTCACAGGTCTATCAGTACTGAGGTTTTCTAGTTTATATTAATAACAACTGAAACTGTTAATACATAAAAACAATCTCTCTAGAACCAATGCTATTACATGCACAAAATTTGCATAACTAAGAATATAGTTGTTGTTTCTTAAGGTGGTGCAGCTTTCCTTTTTAAGAATGCACCTAAATATTACAAATACAAAAGCTTGGTTACTATATGAAATTGAGACAAATTGTTGGGAAAAAAAAACCAAAGTAAAGATAGGTCCACTGTGGTGGACTTTTTTTGCACTCCTTGCTTGTGTCCAGCACGAAGAGTAATTTTACCTAAGCTTTAACTCTTAATTGAAAAAGAATAAACAACTGATTGCGCCAGCATTTAAGATTTTTCAACTGCTATGCTTATTGGCACCAGAGATGAGAGGCAGCACACATACCATCTCACCAGACAGTGGGCTCGAGGAGGAAAGTCATTGTTCATGCACAGCAAGTCCTGCATTGGCAGAGGAAGAGCATCTGTGACAAAAATTGATACATAAGATCATCACATCCATCCAGCTCATTAACAATTTGCTTATAATAACAATGTGTGAATGAAAAGCATACCAAAAGTAGAAATGTCAGATCACACTCATCAGATCTCAAAAAATTCCACACAGAAGCAAATCAACATACTGTGGACTCCACATTCTGACACTGTCTTTTGTTATATCCTTACAGATATGCAAGGGAACTATCAGGTACCTTCTCCCAGCTCTTCTTTCCCATCTCTGTCACTGGGTTCTTGTACAAGATAATGATGGGTAACTGAGAATTTGAAGTCTGCAAATGAAATTTCATCTGATTTCTCTTCCCATGTTCCTGTGGTGAATATACCCTGCATATAAAAAAAGATGGTATCACATAAATTTAGATGAACATTCATCAGCCTTTAAAAGTATATTGCCTACATGATCAATAATGTTCTTCATGTTTTACAACTGCCTAATAGTTAAACACAATTTAATTTCAAAAAGCAATTCTCAAAGTACTTTATCATAAAAGTAGCTGGATGCTAAAATCCATGCTGCCAATAATCAAGGATCAAATATCTCTCTGAGAAGTCTTTGGAATAATGTGGCAATAAAGAGTTGAATCCTCTTATATGTAACTACATACCTTAAGTGTATGCATCCTCAACTTTGCCCAGAGACAGAGGTTTCCTACCTGGAATGCTACCTATATCTAAACTATTCTGTGCAAATATTACCTTTATATTTACTTTCAATGCTTTCACCAACAAATGATTATACAAAACTTCTGTAAGGGTAATTAATTTTTTAACAAAAATACAGCATGGAAGAGTCTAAGAAAATCAGCATCACTGTACAGAATCACATGCTACTATTAAAACAAAGCAGCTTGGGCAAGGGTGTTAAAGGGTGTTCAGAAAAGAGGTCTGGTCTAGAAAAGAAGACATGTAGGAATACACAGATAGCTAAGGTGCAGTTCATTAGGTAACTTAAGTTTTTATTCTAAATACTCTGTACCCTGACTAGAATTAAAAGCAACAAAATTCCTCTGGAAACACAGCAGCCATTCCATAAAACCAGCTGAATTTATCTGCATTACTGTGTGGAAGGGCTCAGTAATTTCCTCTGCATTTCACAGGACTGAGAAAGCATCACAAAGGCTTTAATTAGACTTTGAAAAAAATCTCTCCCATCTATGAAACATACTGAGTCACAAGTAGCACTTTGCAAACCTCAGCCATAAGTACGTGAGGTGTGACAAAGGCACAAGGCAGGGCAAAAAGACTCCTCAATAATTTAGAGCAGCTTCAACATGTTTCCAGATTCAAACCAAGAATGAAAAAAAAAATAACTAAGTCCTACGTGAAGATCCAGCTTTGTCAGGGAAACAGCCTGTTTGGCAGATGGCCCTCCAATAAATTTACAGCCACTGTTTGTCAAATCAACACTTTTACAAGTGAAATTCCCTAATAAAAGTCATTACCTGCCACACCTAAGAAAACAGCAACAGATGAAATATATGTGTGTACTACTAGTTAGCAATTCAAATTCCACAGGACAATTCAGAAGCAGAAACTGAATTATTAACTGACCTTTTCTAGAGGTTTGCCTGAAGAAATCCCAATAAGTTTCCAGTCATTCAATACTTCTTCTATTTTTGAAATAAATCTATTAGAGAGGTGAAAAGGCATTAACATTTGCTGAACATTAAACTTGTATTATAATTCAGCTACCTAAAGCAGGCAATATGTTGTTCTACCATGGAATTCCTTAAAAAAAACCCAAGGAATGAGCAAACAAACAAAACCCACATCAACAATAAAGCCAGAACAACTGCTTCCTTACACTAATAAAACAGTCGTCATATGCTTACATTTCAGATGTTAGTTACTTTTAGCAACTGCTGTGAGCATCTTTTGAGTGTTTAAAGAATGTCACCTTTTTCTGATATTGCAGCATGTAACTCTTAGCGCCTACTTCACAGATAAATAACCATTTGAGACAAAATCATACACTAAATTCAGACTTTAAAAACGCTCTGTCTCCTGTCATAAACACCATCACTGGAAAAAGTATTTAAAAAATACTACAGTCAGAATACAAGAGCATTCTTCACCGCAAATTTCGTTGTGCATTGTTCTGCTAACTTTAAAAGGCTTCAGCTACGAGATGGCATTTTAGCAATCAGAAAGCTACTTTAAAAACACATAAGCCTTCTGAACGTATATTCTAATCCTTTGCAAATAAATATTAAACCGGACCGTTCACTAAGTTCAGAAACAGCTCGACTAGAGCCTCTTAACCCGCTTCTCGGCCGGGGCCTGAGCCTCACACGGAACAGCAGGGCAGAGGCTGTGGGAAGAGGCTTCGGGAAGCCTGGCGGGACCGGCCGTACCGCGGGGTCCCGGCTGCCCCCGGCAGGAGCCGCCGTGCCGGGCCCGGCGGAGCCCCCGCGTCACCCCGCGGTGAGTGAGGGGAGCGGCAGCACCTACCTCTCCCACTCGGAGGCTGTGGTAAAGTCCGTGATCTCAAACACCTCCGACTCGGGCTGCGGGGAGAGAGCGGGAGAGGCGGTGAGCGGAGAGAGCAGGGGGATAGAGCGGGAGAGAGCGGGTGGACAGATGCAAACACTCACTTCGCTGTCCGCCGCCATCTTGCGCCACTGCCGAGCCCCCTCGACCGCCGAGGCTGCCGGGAAAGCGGTGGAAGGCGGTGCCTCCTCACAGCCCGGACCCCTGTCACAGGCTGAACTACCCCTCACAGCCCGAACTCCCGTCACAGCCCGTCTCGGCGGGGCTCCTTCACAGCCCGGCTCCCCGGGACAGCCTATCCTTTCTGGGTTCCCTCACAGCCTGGCTCCGGCCTCCACGGCTTCCCCTCCCCGCGTCTGTCCTACACGGCCACAGCCCCTCGCGGGGACGCGCGGTCGCCTCACGGCGGCGCGAAGCTGGGGCGGGGGTGGTCCCACAGGCTCTCCGGCTCCGTCAGGGACAGCCGAGAAGGACTCAGGAAGCCGATTGTGAGGAGCAACCAACCCAAGTGACACAGCTCGGGGCTGAGGTGTTCGCCAGCGCTGGTGCCCTGCTCCCGCCTAATCCAAAGCCTTCCCCCTCACTTATGTCACCCAGGGGACGGCAGTAAATCCTTCTGGCATCCAGATCCCTTAAACACCCTTTTAACTCGGCTTGAGCCCCACTATACCTCTTTTATTCTGTCTTCCCCCTTAGCACAATCTGCTGCTTCAAAAAGAAGAGAAAATATCCTTAAAGACTGCGGGTAGAAAGGAGATTAAAAATACTCATGACAGCATTGAGGTGACTGAAGGCAAAGTTAAAGTGATGTAGAAACGTAAGGTACTAAAAGCATAAATGAAGGCAAACAGAAGAGAGAAATAGGGTTTGGTTTGCGTGCTGAGAGAACTGGCTTGTGATTAGAGCTTAAAGTGCTGCCGTTTAGTTCGGCTGTGTTTGTTTTCATAGGTCACTGCTGCTCTTTGAGTTAAACTCCTCCAAGCCAAACTCCCCCCGGCGCTGAGGGGGGGTTACCCGGGCAACATCGTGTAAACTCAACAGCCTCGTGTAGCAGGAGCTGCCTGCAGGCGAGGCTGCCTCGGGGATGACTCCCGTGTGCTCCGCACGCAGGGAAACACGCCGAAAATAAAAATAAAATCAAAGCGCTGTTGAACTCCTCGCTGGCCAGCAAAGGAAGGCAGCTGTGAGCTGAAAATGCTCTGTAATTTCCCGTTTGGTTGCTGTGCCTCTCACTCTCCGCTACTGAAGCACCAGGTAAGATTTGTTTATGTCTGTTTACAGAACGTTCTCAGTAATTATTTTGAAAGGGATTTTTGTGTATCCAAAAAAAAATTGAAAGTTTGTAGAAGTACGTCGTCTGACTCCTTAATAAGCTAATATAGTGGGATGAACATTGTAATGGATTATCTGTTCTTTAGCATAAGAATGAGACATCAAGAATGCTGGCTTCTACAGATACTTTTGCACAGTTCATTGGATGACCTTGGTCATCAGCTATAGGTGATCCGAGGGTAGCTATAGGTCATTCAATTTCCTCTCTTTCCTCTTCCATAAACTAAGAATGACAGTACTGTCTGATGCCTTGCTTTTACACAGGTATAAAATAACACACGTTTCTCAGATGTTATATAAAATCGTTATAAAAAATAATTTAATCTAGCAAAATGCAAGAGTCTCTCGGGAAGGCTGCTGAGTGTTTCCAGCTAATTATATTTTTTGCTGATAGAATCAGTAACAAAAGCCTAGTTCTTTCCCTGACTGGCAATATTGAGTGGCAAAATGTTTCTGAATCCAATAAAAGCCACACAGGCCCTTCATTTCCACAGACCTCTGCAGTGAATTTGGAATGGAACAGACACATACGTTCTTTGTTACTTTCCATCACACATGTGAGGAAAAGAGCTGAGATAAAATATAATTTTATAAAGAAATTAGCAATATAAGAGCCTCTAGGTGCCCTATTTCTCATAGTTCTACCTATGGATTTAATAAACACACACATAACTTTAAAAATCCCCATAGCTTTATTTTAGCCTGCCATGCAAATAATTTAGTAGCACCTCTAATTTAGTAGCATGTATATGGTGGTTCTGCAATATTTTTGTGTGAGGGGAGAATGTATTGCAGCAAATTAAATTGAAGATGCAAATTCAAGAAGATGGAAATATTTTTGTGAAAGATAATTTTGTTGCCTAGATAGAACATTATTTCTTACATGGTTAAATAGGAGAACCCATTGACACATTGTATCAATTATCCAGTATAACAGAACATTACATGTAATCCAAAAAGCAGTAAGGTATTTATGCTGTGTAAAAAATTAGACCATGTTCAATAATATTAGTAGGAACATATATATGTAAAATATATAAATTGTCATGTGTCTTGATTAGCTAATAGGAAAAAAATCCTTTAAGGCATTTTATTGCATATTTATGCAATAATGGACTTTATAGTATTGCTTTCTAGAACTCAGAGTTACCCAATGTAATAATTTGACACTGTTATTCATAAATGTTTGAATGTATATTCATTCTTGTACATTCAAACACATTCTATATCTGACAATATCTTATTTATTTCATGAACAATATATTCCCTTTTTTCTACTAGAAATTATTTATTAAACAGTAAAAACTTTGGGAAAACATTTAAATACAGATATGAATTAATATTCATGATTATATTTCCTTTTATTCATTTCAACTCACTGTATTTAATTTTAACTTACATTCTTGTCAACTGAAGTTCACTATGTTTTTCAGGAGAGTCCCATCAAAACTATTAGCTGAGATTAATTTTATTTTAAAAATTAGCTGTCTAGAATTTCAAAACATCCAATCTTTTGACTTAACCCTCTCATGTTTCTTCTTTACGAGTCTGCACTTTGATTACTCTATGTAGTTTATGCCACTGTCATCTTCCAGTATTGTTAGACTTGGAGTTTAATCTTGGAAAAGAGGGTTGATGTTTCAATAATCACGAAGCAGGTCACAGCACACTTACTCACCAGAGCCAAGAACAGTGTTGACTGTAAGCAGGGTTAGTATTATGCACACACAGCTGTATTGACCAGGAAGGTGACAGCCAGCTCTTTCCCACAGTTATTGCTGATTAGTTGTGGGGAAGGTACATTGCAATCTTCTAATTAAGGGTAAAGCCCTTTCAAGTCAAATTAGTATAGCATATGTTGTGGGTTTTGCAGTAAAAACTGTCTGAACTGTTTGGTTCTGTGCATTCACAGGAAAGAGCATTAGATACTAAATTGTAGTGCTTTTTATAATTTCAAGTACTTTTTAAAAGTTTTTGTCTTACTTATGGCTCTTAATGAAATGCAAATTAATGCTTTGTATATGTGAATTGGAAATCAACTAACAAAATATTCTTTTCAGGTTTTTGGACCTTAATACATTTAAGGACAGTATGTCTGACAATCAACAACATAAGAGGAGAAGCAAAAAAGGTAGTCTAACCCAAAACTTATGTGTATAAAGTGTAAAATGTGGCTCTGAAGCTGGAAAAGTGCAATAAAAACTTGAAATCTGGCTATTTGTAAAAACTAAGCAACTGTAACAAAATATGAAATCAAACTCAAAGTTACTCTCCACCTGCGTAAAGCCCTGAGATTTGTTTTGGTTTTCATATTTTTTAATGCTCTATTTCTGTAAAGTTTCTGTCAATATTGGTCTTCTATTTCTGTTCTACTGAGATAGGAGCTGCAACTGGAATTTTTTTAGCTGTTCTTTGCTTTTATAGTACATTGAATTAATAAACTTACCAAAGAAATAAAAATAATTCAAAGTTATGTATTCACATTTCAATGAATTATAAAAATTAGTCCTATGTGACTTGTCCTTGTTTCTTTTCCTGATAGCTCCTTCCTGTACTTCTTTATAATAATATTTTAATGCCCCAAAATAACTGCATTTGCAATGTGTTGTTGGTCAGTGAATTAAACTGCTTTTATGAAAATATTGATGTACTATTGCAGGTTGCAGAAGTGCTGCTTTTCAGAATGCAGACAATATAATGGTAGAAATGCATCCGTTGGACAAAGCTCTAGAAGAAATCAGGTAAGTAGTATTAGCATTTAATTTGCAGTTAAGTATGCACAAATGGGCACAAAAAAAGGTAGTAATCTATGAGGAATAAAAATATTTCCTCAGTGCTAGACATTATATACAGCTGTATATGTTGTGTAGTGTTTATCTCTTCCCAGTGTCGATTACTGGTCATTGCTGGAGGCAGGATATTGCATTAGGTGAACAAATTATTTGGTACAATAAGAAAAAACATGGTGTATGGTTTTATATCAGCATCTGTCTTATTAAAACCAGACAATTAACTTGTGTACAGCTTTAAGACTTTTGTACCTCTTTTCAGACACAGTATTTATCTTTGTCCATATTTCTCATTCTTCAGAAAGCAGGTGGCAGAAATCTGAGGCTTGTCCACACAACCTCTGTATTTTCAGGCAGGCCATAGTATATTTGCTAAGAAACAAAGGCACATCTGGTCTTCAGAGTTCTTCTGACACACTTTCCTGACGATTCATAAAAACTACATACTGGAAGCAATCTGTTTTTGTCAAGAAGGGGAAGGTGAACACTATGTTTTTCCATTCCTGTTGTCATTCTCACTTGTAGTCAATCTGTACACGGCAGTCACATGCTTCCAGGAAGAGTTACAACTTCCCAGATAAAGAAAGAAAAGATACTTTGGCATTCCGGGGCCTTACGAACCTTGTTCACATTATTCACCGGTCATATGATTGTTTGAACTGGCTCCCTCCATTTATTTTCACTCTGTCTTTTGTTTTGTTTTGTTTTGCCTTTTAGCCAAATAGCACCAACATCCAGACCATGGCCAGACCAACAAGTGGCAAGTTTTCCAAGTAAAAATCCATTAGCATTACACAAGAGACATCACATTGCTTTACCTTTCTTCCCAAAGAAAGAGAGCACGGGATGTGGCTTTGACTTCAGCTTTCTGCTACAGACTTCATGCCCAGAATCTAACATTTCAAAATCAATCATGGATTTACATAGTTTTCAGATAATAAAAGCACAAATACAACAAAGTAAGTTAATTTTAAAAGTAACAAATTTTATATAAAATAATATATTGGTTATCATATTATAGGGCGAAACCTTAGAAGTCCTTTTTCTTTAAACTTTAAAATTTCCTTTATGTCTGTCTTCTTCACATAGTCTTCAGCCATGTAAACCCTCTTGTCTTTAATTTTATGTGTGTGTGTATTTGCAGAATGAAGGAGATAAAGAGAAGCAGTGACCAACTTCACCACTTTTGTTGCTCTGGGTAATGAAACCGAGCCCACAAATGCAAAGTGTAATTCTCTGTACCTGGCGTGGGGCCATGATGGCATCTCTTTCACTTTCTCCCTCACACTGGAAATATGAGTTAGCTACATACTGTAGTTAGCAAACACCTACAATTGAGAAGTATTTCCTTAAATTATTAATGTCAAAATATTTTAAAATTATAGGATTTTGTCATTTTTCTATAGAAAATGGAATTGTAAAGTTCAGTATCACAAATTTCAACCTACAACTTTTTTCTGTGCAGCAGATTTATAGCATAATCCTGCAACCACAGACAGATCCTTGGTCCCCTGCATGCTACAGTTTGAAATTAATTTATAAATGAGAATTGTAATATGTTTAAGAATATCAAATTAACATTTCATTTGTTTTTATATTTAAGGGTTAAATATAACAATGCTAAAAACCAGGAAGAAGAGATCTGAGGTAAGAGAGCATTATGTATAAAATGATCATTGGTAAAAGTATTACATCCTTTCACAATCTTAAAATTAAAATATAGAAGTAGTGTAGGTCATTTGCTTAGTCTCAGGTGGTTTTTTTTAAAGAATGTGAAGATTTTTTACATTTATTTTATATATATAGGTGTCAGCAAATCCTCAGATATGTATCAACAAACTGTCAGTTAGATGTTACATCAGGGATTTTTGGAGATAAAAGGTTGAAAGTTCAAAGAGAGATAAAACTTTTAAAAATACAAATATGTGAGCTAATTATAATATGTGCATCCTATATGTTAAACAAATTAAATGTCTCGTTTTGCCAAAAAACCGAGCACTTTTTCTTGAGTGGTAATTTAAAATTGAGGCTGAATTCTAAAACACTCCTGATATTAGATGAGTGCTGAAATTTATTGTGTTAGCAAATAAAAAATATTCTCTTAGGATTAAACATTTGACATGAGATTTTGTGGTAAGTATAAAGATTAGTCAAAACTTTTGTACTTAGAAACAATCTCACAGTTTTACATGTCTCAATGCTTCACACCTCTTTAAAGAAACTGTATTTAGAAAAAAGATAATTTAGCCTTTATGTATATTAATTAATAGCCTTTTATACAAAAGACTCAACTCACTGAATCAGCTGTAAACTTCAGTGAACCCACCACAGAATACAACTGTTCACAGGGAAAAAGTAAAGAAAAGTATAGAAGTAGGAGCAAGAGTTCTGATACAGGATTATGAAAAGGATTATGGAAAAAAACCATTTTGCATGGAGGGAAATATTTTAAAAAAGTGATTTAGCTGACCTCAGTGTGATTTAATACAGCTTTATTTCATGTCTTGGGCTCTGGTAATTTCTATAGGTGTATCATGTGGGATGAACTGAGCATTCATATTAATGTCATGCAGGCTACACAAAGCCTTCAGAACTGTACATTTCAAACCAACATGCATTGCTTTTCCTGGCATGTTCAAACCTCAGTTTGCCCTTGGAATGCAAACAAACATTTTCTGCAGATTGCAAACTGGTGTTGAATATAGACATGCAAATGAGTACTCAGAGCAGATGACTGTGTGATTATTTCTATTACATTAATTTGCATAAAAATATACATTTCCTATAAAATAAAGAACAGAAATACTATTTTCAGAAAATTATTCTCACTGTTCATCTGAATAGTCAAAACAAAGTACTCACTTTCTCTGATCTGTACTCTTTCAAAGGTATATGGTACCTTTCATTCAACTAATGTGATGGGGAGAGAAGGAAGAAGAGAGGAATAGTAAAATACATCCCTGACCCAACAGACTTCTGTGTTAGCTGCCACATGAAAATGGCCTTTGGCTTTACCCATTTAACTTCACTGAAACTCGAGTGCAGATTGTGCTGTTTTCCAATGTCCCTAAAACTCTGTGAGCTAGATCTCTGGCCATTTAACATTGTTTATGGATCGACATGTTTAGATTTATAATAATGTGTCCTAAAATCTATAAATAATTTGTTAGAATTGTTTTCTCCGGGGATGCAATAGCTTTCTGTTATAGTAGTATAGTTTTCCTTTTTAAAAGGTACTTACATGAGCTCTAGTTCCATTTGGAATATAATTAATGATGTCAGCACACAGTGGAGGGTTACATAAAAAGATTTTAAATATCAGCATAAGAGTGGTGCTCTCATTTAGTGAGAGTGCATGGCAAGAGGAAAAACTCTGGCACATGAAGCCACTGACCAGCCTTTGAATTCCTGAAGCAAACATGTGAAGTGCCATAAGACATAGTTATTAACTGCCAAGATGATTTATACATATGGAAAATGTTTACTGTTTTTAAATGATGGAGAATGACTTATGCCTTAAAGAAAAAGATCCCACTTTCTGTACTATGAAATACTTAGAAATAGTTCTGGGTATGAGAAAATTAATGCAATTAATGTGAGAAAAATAATGTATTTTCTCAGAAGTCTGATATTACAGTTCATAATAGGTTTAATATAGGAATATATAAAAGAATAATACTTTTCTGATTTTTTCTTAGTCCGTTTGGTTCTTAGTGATTAGATTTTACCTGTATCTGTGGTGTAGCACATTATTAATGTTTTTTTGTTGAAATTACAGTTTCATTTGCCACTGACATGTCAGCCTGTGAGAACAATTCATCTTGCTCCTCTAGAGGATAATATTGTCAATGAAAGCAGCAACATCAGAAATATTTTAAATATTATGAACTCTCTTCCTCAGCCTATAAAGCCAGTTATTAAATTTTATCAGCATCAGTTAGACACTCTATTAAAAAGGCACAGTGAAAAATCATCAGAATGGATTGTGGCTACAATTTCTGGTAAATTCACTCCAGTGAAAGACCTGTACTACTTCAGCATGAGTAACTGTTATAAGTACCCCAACAAGACAGAAGAAATCCAGAGCCGTTTAAAATGGAGGGAAGCTGATGTAGCCATCCACGCTGAGAACGGCCAGGTGAAGTTCCAGGGTTCAGTGGTTCGTGAGAACATCAATCTTATGAGCCAAGCCAGGTTCTGTGATGAAAGTCATCCCTACCTGAGCTCAAGTAATGCTCTGGTAAACTGTGCCATATTTACAGCTCAGACAACATTTACAATGTCCTGCAACAGCGATGCCTCAAGAGCTGGCAACAAGCAAAATAGAGCAGAGAATTGTTGTAGCACTGGTCTAGAAGAAGGAAATGCTAGAGGGATGATACTGGATTATAAACCACATGAAGATGCTGAGAGTGCAAACTTTGTGCTTTACAATCATGATTTAGATTCTTCTTGTATAAATGAAGTGGCAGAGGCCTGCCAATCCTTAGAAGATAATTCTGAAATTGCAGTAGAAATTCAAGATCCCTCTGGAAAACAGTCAGAAAATCATATCTGTCTCTCTGAATCTGAAACAGAAAAAGAAGCAATGTTGAAAGCAACTTCAGAAGACCAAAGTCAGCTTGTACCTGTTGTTCATGTTACACTCTCTAAACCAGAGGCAGCCAGGGAACCACACATTGCTAAACAACCTGCCACAAAAAAGGGGGGTGTCTGTACCCTGCCTCCTCACGGTACTCAGAGCTTCAACATTCTTGCTCACAAAGAAAATGACAAAAGTAAAATAAAGATGAGTAGGAATAAATATTCATCAAAATCTAAAATTAATAACAAAATAAAGATATCTGAAGACTTAATTGCTTCTGATAAGGCTACCACAAAATATATTGCCAAGAGTCAGATTTTTCCACCTTTTGAACTGGCAAAAGTGAAATCTGAGACTTCCCTGAAGCATCAGAAAAAAACCCCTCAAGGAGGCAAAGGCCATGTTGCTCAGGATGCTCAGAAACTTAAAAAGCAAAGTTTCACCTGTAGTTGCAAAAATTCAGCTACCTTAAAGAAACAAGTTACTCCACTTTCTCTGCCACATGCACCACCTGCTTCAGATTTTGTAGATCTCAAATATACTGACATGTTCAAGAAAATAAATCTAAATGACCAAGGCCCAGATATTTATGAAATGTTTGGAACTCCTGTCTATTCCCGCATGCGAGATCTTGATCAACACGAGAGCAGGTTTTATAAAGGTGTTTGTTCTGCTCCACCAGGGAGATGCACCTGCAGATCTACCTGCAGTAAAGGGAAAGAGAGCAGCCGAGCCAGAAATACTCAAAAGAAAACACATTCCAAGCCAAAGAAAACCATACCTGGCCCTAAACAAAAGCAGAAAGGTTTAGTCACAAAGGGTGGAAGAACTAAGCTGAGTGACAGCAACAGAGAGCAAGACAATGTAATAACTTCTGATCTGGGTTTTCAAGCAAACCTGTCAAATAGCACAACATTGTTTCATGGAGACCTTACGCTTTTAGAAGAGCTTTCACAGTCAACTAAAAACAATGACATTTTTTCAAATTCAAACCTATCAACTATTAAAGAAGGTCCTTTGGAGCAGTTTTTAGACAGCCAGAATATATCCAACTATCAGAGAACTGCTGCCTGTAGCCAAGATCTTGTTCAGTTCAGTGATGAAGACCACAAAGAATGTGTTGCTCCAAGTAACAGTCTGGTAACAGCAGAGCAGAACATCTGTGTGCCCCAGTGCAGGGGGGATATGGATGGGGGCAAAACCCTGGAATCAGACCAGGCCTCCTTCAAGTCTGGCAATAAACGTGAAATGTCACCCTTTTCAGATAGACTGGAATGCCAATCCCCTACAAAAATATTAGACCACAGTTGGGCAAACACACCTCAGAACAGTGGTTTGGCAAATGAATTGACTCAACCTTCAGTGATTCAGACAAAAAGTGCTAAAAGCCCCAGTTTGCAGACAAGTCAAAACAATTTTTCCTGGTCAGATACTAAGGATGTGACTGATGAGTTGCTTTGTTGTCTGGCCAAAGAATTGCTAATGCTTGAAGAAAACGACATCAGCTCTTCAAGAAAAAAAAATACATGTTCAAAAATGCAAAACACACATAGTGAAGAAGAGGAAAATATGATGAATGGAGATGAAGCAATAATAAATAGTGCTCTAGAGAAGGTAAAAATAATTTCTTCTTGTAACTTGCTAAATCCTTTGAGTGATACTTCACACAAGTTTGGACAAAAGATAAGAAATACGTGAAATATGACAGGAAATATCCACAAGTCAGAAGGTACTAAGGCATGACAGCAATAGCTGTCAAAGCTTATATGATGGGTCAAGATAAATTGAGAAATTGTAGTGGGTAAAGGGGATAGGCTGTTTTAATTGAAGAGTTGTATAAAAATGTTTCGGGCAAAGCAAAAGCTGAAGGTCTTGACAGCTGAGGAATATGAAAAGACACTACAAACAGTCTTTGTATATCCCAAAGGGCAGTTGAATCTCTGAGTGCAGCAAGATACTTTTATAGGTATGAACTACAAATATTGGCTTATCAGACAGACTTAAGCCTGTTTAATTAATGTTTATTCAAAACTTAGAGCTCAGAAGGCTCAGATTCTGGCCTCCAAGTCAGTTAAGAGCCTTCACCTACTAAGGTGTTTACCTACCAGTACTGCTTCTTCTTGGCCCTGTTAGCTCTCTGTCTATTTAAATTACACATTTATAAGGAAATTTTTCACTACATATTGATACACTCCCTTATGCTTCTGCAGACACAGGTGCCAATTATGTCTTCAGTCTCACTTCTCCCAGGGAGATCCATGGCTCCTGGAATAATTACTGCCATCTTTCTGAAGCAGTCTCTTCTTCCTGTGAAGTCACGTCCCCATTATTTTCATAATGCTTCTGTTACATATGTTACTTAGAGAATGGTGATAGTCATATTCACTCTGCAGCTTAGCAACCTACTTATGAGACCAAAAAGAAGAGTATATCCTGTCTTTTAAGTGTTCCTTCTGTTTTACTGTCAGTGGAAAAAGATGTCATGCTGTAATTTTCTGGTTATGCACGGTTAAAATGTATATGTGAAAATATTTATACAGTTTTACCTCCTATAGCAGTTGTATCAATGACCAGGGCAATGTATATATATAAAAATCTATAAAGCAGAGTCTTGCCAGGAAAAATTACTCCTTAAAAAAAATATAAGGACAATATGAAGCCTTTCTTTTCCTATCTGCTTTCTCCCCACACTGACCGTCATCTTTCAAGCAGAGTTACAGTAAAGCCTTTTTGGCTTCAAATGAAGAAAATGGCCTTCTAAATTTTGATGAATCTACTAAATTACCAGGAAGCAGTTTAAGTAACAAAGATCCTGTCATGTGGACAAGAGGGGAAGTCCTTGGAAAGGGAGCCTATGGCACGGTAAGTTAATGTCTGAACACGTTAAGAGATGTGCTGGTTGTCATTGAGTTACACCTTATCTCAAAAATAACTTACCCTATTCAACAAATGACTTAAATGTTTTGGATTATACAATGAGACATGACAAACACAAAGATACTATTTAAATAAATAAATACTCCGTTTTATCTCATGTCTTGTTTTGTACACCTTCGTTATAGGTGTACTGCGGTCTGACAAGCCAGGGACAATTAATAGCTGTGAAACAGGTCGTTTTGGATACGTCAGATCAACTCACTACCAAAAAGGAGTATCAGAAGTTCCATGAGGAAGTTGATCTTTTGAAGACATTGAAGCATGTCAATATTGTAACTTATTTAGGAACTTGTCTGGAAGACAATATCTTAAGCATTTTCATGGAGTTTGTTCCTGGTGGCTCCATTTCCAGTATTATTCATCGCTTTGGTCCATTGCCAGAAGTTGTCCTTTGTAAATATACCAAGCAAATTCTACAGGGGGTTGCATATTTACATGACAACTGTGTGGTACACAGAGATATCAAAGGCAATAACGTGATGCTCATGCCCAACGGGGTAATAAAGCTGATTGACTTTGGCTGTGCCAGGCGCCTGGCCTGGGTGAGCCTCAGCGGCACCCAGAGCGAGCTGCTCAGGTCTGTGCATGGCACTCCCTACTGGATGGCTCCCGAGGTCATAAATGAGTGTGGATATGGAAGGAAATCAGACATCTGGAGCGTTGGCTGCACCGTGTTTGAGATGGCAACAGGCAAACCACCGCTGGCGTCCATGGACAGGATAGCAGCCATGTTCTACATCGGGGCCCACAGGGGCCTGATGCCCTCCCTGCCCCAGCGCTTCTCCAGCAATGCAGTGGAGTTTGTGCACGCCTGCTTAACCAGGTATGGAGATTTTGACTGAAACGTGAAAGAAAAAATGCAGAGAGTTTCTGTAGTGTAGACTGTTGATAGGCGCTGAGGTTACCTCTTGTATGGTACATATGACTTTATTGTGAATGCATAGGTTTATCAGCATTTCAGGAAAGCCTTTAGGTAATAGTATATGTAAAAGAGCTTTACTCTCTATAATGATGTAGAAAAGCCCTCACAGATTCTCTTTTTGTAGGCCTTACACTCATCATTTATTTTCACTGTAATTTCCATCAGAAACATGGCACCCTTAACTTTTAGACAAAATGTTTGATAAATTTCTTTGATGTGCTTTGCTGTTCCAGTATTGTTCGAGTTCAGCCTATGTCAGGCAAGTTGTTTTGAGGACAATATTCTAAATGGAAGAGCTTTCACTTAATTCTTATCTTCTGCAGAAGCACTGCCAGTCCAGGAAATACATATTTATTTGAAATATTTATTAGAAACATAAAGTTCTAGAGATAAAAACCCAAAACCACTAGCATTCATCCATGGTAAGAATTATTTTTGTGGTGTTGGTTTAAGTATCAGCTGTGTCTCAGATATTTAAATGACAGAGGTTCCTGACCTCTATGGGTAATTTTTATAAAATTAAGGGCTGTTGTTTACATATCTCTAAAGACCTGATTTGAGCACTAGAGAGAAGTATATTATTTAGTGGGCATGGCAAAGGTCTTGGAGGCAGGAAGTCTGATTTCTAATCCCTGCACTAGAATTGTTATGGCTCTGGTTCCTGTGGACTACATAATAACAAGAAAAATTGTGGACTGTATACAGCAACATCATATACATTTTGATTCAGACAGAACAGTATTTGAAAGGTAGAAGGAAACATACAGCACTTTGCAAAAATTCATAAATTCCAACAGTTATTTCCCTTGAAGTCTCCTTTCCTTTCTACCAGCTTTATAAAAAAAACCTAAAAATGAGCAGTGACTGGAGAAATAAATTTTTTAAAAAGCTAATTTTGCAATTAGATTTTACATCACAGGCATACATATTCATTTTATGTATTGATTTTTGAAACCTTCAATGCAGAGATCAACACAAACGGCCTTCTGCTCTGCAGTTGCTGGACCATCCCTTTGTGAAAGGAAGACAGTGAATTTTTCAAAACTCTTGCCAAATGAGTATACATCTTCCATATACAAGATTTTCACTTGTGAAAAAAAGACCAGAAGGAACTGGACTTTAAAGTGACAGCAGAAATACTGGAGAACAGTTGTGTACAAGGAATCTGTTATTGGGCAGCAGGATGATTAAGGAGACCCTTTTTTGCAATGCCTGTGCTCTTTGGAGTGGGCAATCCTTCACTGTGAACACAAGGCCACGTTGTCTTGCATTTGGAGAGACTTAAAGTGAAAAAAAGTCACCATCACTGGCATATGAGAGGCCAGGTAAGCTGGAATGTCTGTAAAAACCTACGGAACACATGCTATGGGCAGAAAGCACTGTAGGTGCTGAGAGCTCTGCAGAAAACTCCAACTTGGAGATGAGTAATTAGTGTGATGATCCCATAAGAACTTCAAACCATCTATTGACACAAAATGTACTGAAGCTTTTATTCACTCAGCATTATTTTAGCTGGATGGGTCTTTTAATTTTGAACTGGTGAATAACAGTTTTTTACACGTATGAGTCCTTTGCTCCTGAGGCTCTGTATCACTGCAAGATACTGGAGTGATAATGACAAGAGATCATGAATCTAAACTGTGTGACTGCCTGTTTTAAATGAAGTAGTGCATTTTATGGACACTTTCAAAGTTGAGGTTGGAAGGGGCTTCTGGAGATGCTCCTGTCCAGCCCCACTGCTCAGAGCAGGTTTGCTCAGGCCCTTGCCCTGTTGGCTTAGAGTATTACTACAGATGGAGTCTCCACAGCCACTCCAGGCAACATGTTCCAGTCTTTAACCACCCTCATGGTAAAAATGATTTTATGGTTGAGAGCCTGTCTTATAGGTCAAGTTGTCCTGTTGTCTCTTGTCACTGGTAACACTGACGAGTCTGTCTCTGTTTTCCTTGCCGTGCCCATGGGGTGCTGATATCCACTGAAAACCTGAAACCAGTTCAGTGAGCACTATGGATGTAATTACCCATGGACCAATCCGCCTCTGCACTGCAAAAGTAATCATTACAATTAGTAGAACTAACTACTAACTGCACAAAATCAAGTAAAAATTTAATAGCATTATTATGTATTAACAAAGCTGAAAAAGCAGGTGTTAGTATTTAGAATGTCCTTTTTTTCTGATAAACTTTCTTCCTATCAAAATGGGGTAAACCTTTAGGTTTTGTGAGCACCCAGGCTCCAAGAAGAGAGGCAGTAAAACTCAGCCCTATAAATGTACAGAGGTGAGCTCTCAAGAATTCAGGACACTGACTTCAGTGCCAGCAGTAACATGAACATTAGAGTTTTACAAAAGGGAAAGAAGTAAATTTTAAGTTTTATATAAAACCAACTTCCTTGGAGTGCTAAGCATTTTAGTTACTTAAATAGCTTTTCAAGCTTTATTCCAGTAACCTGACTTCAGAGAGTTAGTCTAAACTTTATAAAAGCACAGAGAAAACAGTACTTCTAGCAAAAGTCTTTATTAATAGTTTCTGTAGGTATAATGTAACATAACAATGACAGAACATTATGCCAGTATAAGAGAAATCCTAACATCACAGTAATATTCAAAGTTCAAGCAGTTAACAGTCCCTTTTTGAGGAGCACCAGTTGGTGCCCATGCCAGAAATTCATGGCAACATCATGTTAAAGTATCTTCACGTTAAAGTACCTTGCAGAATAAAGGTAGGAGCCCTGGCATGTGAACTCAAGTGGGATGTATGTAATTCCATGATGTGTACTAATTCCTCTCAGATTAAGGTAGTGACTCCAACAAAGCTGCAAAGTAAACATGAGGGTTATTTAGCATGAAATGAAACTGAGATGACAGCTACAAGCAGGGAAAGAATGAGAATGCTCTAGAATACATAGTTAATTTTAAAAGAAGTCAGCACTACAAACCCCCCTTCCTATGCATATCTTATAAGCAAAACTAACACCTCTTGTTAGAGTTCTCCAATATTAAGGTTACCAGTTAGCTGCAATTTGTTGTGTTTAATCCAGCCAATTATACTAAGAGTAGTAGTTATTTTAGAGGTTTGTAAAACTTGAACCTGAGTTTTAAATCAAAACATGAAAGCTCATTTTTGCTTTTGTTTAGCCAGACTTCAAGAATGAGGTGGTAGTTTAAGGCCAGCACTTGCAACTAAGGTATTTCAGCTTAACTGCCAGAGATCAGCTTTCTGCCAGAGATCAGAGATGTGCCTGCACCCAGCCCAGGGCACAGCACAACTAAACCAAGCACTTTGTTGCTTTGGGGAGCCTTGGGTTGCTCAGCTGAGCCAGTCTAGTGGAACATTCTAGAAATGTCTCACTTTGCATATTTCTTACTTGAGGAGATCATATTTTCACAACAAAATCCAGATGCCTGATTACAGGTGTCCAATGTAACAAGGGGAAAGGGTGCAAAATCCTGAAAACTGCATTTTCATGAGTCTCTGAACGACTCAGTGAGAAGGGGCACTCTTGCTTAATTATCTTTAGTGTTGGAGCAGGGCAACACTTACTGATTTAAAGACTACAGCTTTCATTTCTGACACCAGTGAGAACCCATTACAGTGCACACAGGCTGCCAAGCACTTGCTTTGACTCCAAGTTTCCTCAAGATTTGGAGCTCAAATCTCCGAAGCTGGAAATACACCATCTTTGTACAACTGCAGGGGTACCTGGCATTCCTTTCACGCAGTAATCTGAGCCATTGCTCACATCTCAGGAGAAGGGAGGGTCTGTAGGCAGACCAACTCAGCTATTTTACACTGGAGCTATTTACACTTGGAGCTACTAAGAGCAACAGGGTGTCAAAATTTGCATCTAAAAATACACACATCTACCTTTCCTTCCAAGGAAGAAGATACTGATCCCACAAAACCCGCAGTCTTTTAATTTTGAACCCAAATAGTGAAGGAGTGAAAACTCAGCAGGAACTGATGCCATTTCTACACCCCTCCTATCAAACCTCTGGTTCTTCCATATAAGCAAAAGAACAAAAGATCTCCCAAGGAAAGGCCTCCAGGACACACACTTCAGTGCCTTTTAGCCCTGACTTTTCCCTTCCCACAGGGAGGTGCTCCACGGGACAGCCTCAGGAATTTTACAGGTGTTGTCAAAGAAAACAATCTCTGAACTATGGCAATGCAAATGCTGCCATTATGAGTACAGGAATCAAATCCAAGTACTGAAAGTTTTAAGGTTAAAAATTTGATTTGGGTTTGCTGTATCCCCTTTAGAAGCCAGAGAAACAGTCATTCCCAGTAGCAATGGGAGAGAACTCCTGGCACTAATTATCTTTTTTTTTAAGGTGTCCAGTTAAGCATTTCAGAGAAAGGAAGAACTAACTGGCTAGTTCAGTCTGGCATAACTTCCAAGGCTCAAGACATTTATTTTTAGCACTGATTATGGTTATGTGCATTTACATGCAAATGAAAGAAAGCAAACAAAGTATTTGTCCAATCCCCTTCCCTGTAAAACAAGGATTGGGAACCATTCACCCTAAGGTTTTAGAAAGATGTTTTGTGTACTACTGTCATTCAACACTCAGTGCCAATAACAATAATAATAATAATAACAACCACCCCCACTACCACACCTGGCCAGGCACTACACACTATTGCTGCAGTGCACAGGCTCTTGCCCCCAGGGTAGAGGGGAGGAGCAGCTTCAGATGGCATAGAACTTCTAGAGTTTTATTTTCAGGTACCAAATACCTGATCACCATAATGTAATGGAAACAAAGGAAACAAATAAGACTTCAGACTTTCAAGCATTCCATTATTTGAGTTGATGAAAACTAGCAATGTTTTGCCAATAACTGAAAGGGGATCTTTGTGTTTACAAAGGAAGTTGGAAAAATTAAACATAGGAAAATGGGATCATTTCTGCACAACAGAGGTGAGGTAGGGAATTTTATTGAAAATACTTTTTTTTTTACAAGTTCTTAGAAATAAATTTTTTCTAATCTCACACAAACAGCTGTACCTCAAAAATTCAACTAAGCTATTATGAAACATTTATATTTACAGTTAGCCAAAAGAATATACAGAACTGCCATGTTAAGCAAATAGCCAAGTACCAGCTCACAGTGAGATACATCACCCCAGCATTCCCACCATCAGGAACAGATCAAGATCCAACATACGAAAGAATCTCACTATTCTACAAACCTCTTATCTCACAAAAAGGAAATACTTTTAATAGTGTTGTAGCAAGGTTTCCACTACAGCATTGTTTTACAAATAACATAACTCATGTACTCAAATTTGTAACAAAAAAATCTGTAATAAGTGATGAACAAAGTAATAATGTTGACTATGAGCCTTTTATTGCATTTATTCAGTCATTCACGTGTGAGGCCGATGCCGATCCCATTAGTTTTTATTCATTTCCAACACCTCAGCCAGGCTGCAATTCATACCATTCACTAATTTACAGTGGGTTTGAGTCAGGAAAAACTAGTGGCACCTGATTGCATCCCCTCTCCCTCCCTCTCAGTCCTAGAATCGCCACATTTAATTCAGTTTCAGACACAAAGACACATACAGTTTCATCTATTTACAATTACATTGAAACCCAAATCCCATGAGTTTTATGGACATCCTTTACAGAGAAACCAAAACCCACTGTTTGCATCTCAATGTAGCATAGCAACATTTTGTCCACCATATTTCACAACTTCCCAGAAACAAAACAGGAAATAATTCTTTTGAAACAGCACCATAGGAGGAAGGCCTATGCTCTTTTCCAATGTATATTAGACAGGCACTAGTTACCATCCAGACATTTTAACACCAGTGACAGCAACTGCTATATTTACAGTACAATATATTGCTTATCCAGAGTGGCTGTATAAGATGCATTTCCTGGCACAATTATTTAAACAGACTCAAAAAGAAAGTACTGTAGTGCTTCAAAGACAAATTAAGACAGTTTCCTGCTATTTCATCTGGCTGCCCAGGCTCTAGTTTAGGACAGTATATAATGCAGATTACATTGGTTACAAATCAGACCCAAAGGTAGCACTGAGATGGAAAGGAAACGGACTATAAAAGGATAGAAAATATTTAACAATGCAGAAGTTTGTAACAAGAAGTTACATTCTGAATGTAGAAAAATAACGAAGTCAGTAGGGATAAGACAGCTTTGGATTTTGTACACGGGCCTTGACTTAAGCTAAGATATAGCAGAAAATGCAATCAGGTTTCCATTTAAATATTCCTTAAGTGTAAAAAAAGTATTCATAGTTTAAATAAAACTTATTCAAGTAGTTACAAGCGTTTGCATTACTGGAAACAGAGTATTACATAGTAATTGATATACCTGTAGTTACATCATACAGCAACTACCAACCAGGCTGATACTGAACAGTTTTCTCATTTAAAGCACAGGTGAGTAAATAACTGGAAGGGCAAAGCTGCAGATGTTCATTGGGGACTTACAGAGTTAAACGAGCACTAAGGGAATGAGGCGGCTTAGCAAAAGTTTACTTCACATCATGTTCACGTCTAAGTTAAGTCACTGAAAACTGGCTGCTGCTACTATGTATCTACTGAGTTCTTGTTGAGGTACTTCAGAGCTTGTGAATAGTTTTGAGTAACAACCCAGAAAGTCAGTTCACTGTTCTCCAGGTGGCTGAGCTGCAGTATTGGCTTTGAGAACACAAGGACATTTGCACCCGTCACTCCTCCTGCAGAGCAAAACCCCCTGGGAAGAGCACCCAAGCCCTCGCCCTGACACTTGCAGGCAGATTAAATGGA
>WBMZ01014666.1:177500-236377 GCA_013400975.1 Atrichornis clamosus
CTGGAACAGAAATACTTCCTGAGGTCAGAGGTACTGGTGCAGGAAATGATGTAGAGGGTTTTTGGAAACTTGTGTTTGCAGCTACACCAGTAACTGTATCCACCAAAATGGAATTCTGGACCAAAGATGAACCAAGAAGTGAGTTCTCAGACACCTGTCCATCACCTTTAGGTTTCTTAGCTGCCTGATTAGCCTAAGCAAAAAAGAAAGAAGTGAGAAAATACACAGCTTAGAATACTTGTACAGTCCATTTGAATTGGTCCAAGGTTTCACCACCTCCTAACCCAGACAGGACAATAAAGAGCGAATATGATATAACTAAATTTCCCCTTGGTTCATAATTCTCCTAGAAGTTCACCTCTTCTTGCTAGACACTGTTACAGGAAAATTTCTTACCCGCCAATTTCTAATTCTCTTGAGCCTGCTAGGTGTTTTCTCCAGTATTTGCAGAAACTCATGAGTTAGCTCTGAATATGAGAAAAAAAAAAAAAGCCATTTTTACATCTGATTCTGTAATAAACAGGTAAAACTTTAGCTTTTTTCCTAGCCTAAGGTCATACAGCTTTTGTAGTAGTTACTACACTCTGTGCATGATCTGAATTCGTATTTTAATTAAAAAATTGTTAGACAAGTGTTGAAAGAAAAAGTCTACAGCATTTCACTGGCACAAACTTCTGACCACCACACACATGCTGAAAAACAGGTTGAAATATAACATTTTGTTTTCACTCTGGCACAACCTGGAGTCGTTAGACCAAAAATTTCAAGAGGGTTCTACACAAACATCAGTTCCTAAAATAACATACTTGCCACTCAGCCTGGACATTTTCTGTATGAAGTCAAGTTTCCTTTAAAGTATAAATTTCTAAGTCACTGTTTTAGTCATTCCATCAAACGTCAGGAACAACCAGTAACAGCTCTGCACAAACCACAGCTATCAGATCCTTGGAAGCACCCTGTTTTAAACAACAGCTTCAAAATAATTTATGTTCAAGGCAGAGTAGCTGGCTGTGTTAAAAAAAACAAAGATCCTTGCAATTAGTATGTCCACAAGATAACACAGGTCTCCACACTTATCAGCTGCAAATAAAAATATTTTCCACTGAAATTTAATTTTAGTCATAAGCTAAAAATAATTAGATACAGTCAGAATTTGAATGCATAAGTACATCTTTTACAAGTCTGGAAGAACTGGCTTCTCCAGAACTCCACAAGCAAGTTATAAACTAAGCTGCTCCCAAGTGCAAAACTAGCTCAGACCTTTGGTCTACCTGAGTGTGTTAAACACACCAGCCCCGTAAGTGCTTGAACAATTACGTGATGTTCACAATGAGCTCACAGCATTCCCTCATGGGATTTTACAAATCCAAATGATGTGCACTTACCAAACCCACAAACCCACAGCCAGGTGGGAAGGAAGCAGGGTGGCATTTGGAACTATAGCTACAGTTTAAAGAAGCCCAGTAAGACAGAGAGATTTTAACCTGCACTTGGAAGCTCACTCTATTTCTGTGCTTCACATGACATCTACTCAATTCCTCACTTTCAAAAAACTCCCCCAAATTGCCATTAAGAAAGAAAAGCTCAGCAGAGGAAAACAGCAGGCACAGTGAGCCAGTGCTGGGCCATTTGAAGCCCGGGGATCTTTGCCACTACTCTGAAGCAGATGTTTCACTCCAGGACCAACAAAGTCCAACACATAGATCTGAATGCTCCAGGAGCTCCCACCACTACAGCAGCATACGTGGACCTTAAATTCAGATTCCACTGTAATAAGTACTATCTTAAAAGACTGTAAACTTCTAGGTATATGGTCTTCTAGATGTATGCTTTCTTTGGGAAAGAAGCCATTTGACAAGAAGAAATATTGTACAGGAATCTGAGATATCACAAGCTACGCCAAATTGTTAACATAGAGCTGCTTTCATAAGCATGGCAATCTTATGTACAGCCTTGTGAACACTGTCCCTGAAACAACACTGAGGTACCTGAAACAATCGGGACTGCTTGAATTTGCGCTGACAGATTTCCATCTCTTGTTGGTTCTGAAAAGCAAGATTCTATCCTGCACCTGTGAAAGGTATGTGGACACCCCAGCCCAAGGGATGAAACTAAGGGTGTCAAAACCAAGTCTGTCTTACAAAGTTCTCCCCACTCCCATCCCTTTCTTTCACCTCAAGATGCAGTACATGAAGTCAGTGAGACTTAATTTCAGCTGAAAGCTCTTACCATATACTATGCTCCTACCCTTACATTAATAAACACTTGAATTTCAAAGTGAGACAGGAAGTATTACTTACCATCCAGTAGTTCTAGAGTAACTGAAGGATCTACATATTCCCACCAGTGTTTTCCATCAGTTGATACTGGAATCTCCCAGTTGGACCACTTGCAGGCCAAGTGAATGCACACACATGCTATCACTGTAGGCTTGTACTGAAGACAGAATGTAGTAAGGTGAAGACTGTTGCACAAATTTCGTAATGAGGAACCAAAGGAAATCAAACATGTAAAACAGAAAACCCAAACAAATCAACCATTAACAATACAGAAGGAGACATCTTGTCAAGCAACAGCAGTTAAACATTTTGTTTAAGTAAGTTCCTAAGATATCTTACTGCCCTAAGGAAACAATCTGGTAGAAAAGTTTAATTTGGTTTTGCTATCAAAAGCCTGATGAACAGTAAATAAATGTACCAGTTATTCTACTATACTGAAGTATTAAAAAAAGGCAGTATACTATGGTGAATTAAAATTTTGCAGTAAAATGCATACAGCTGATTACGTAGTCTCTGAATGAGACTATCAGAAGGTCCCCAGCAGTTCCACAGAAGCCAGGTGAATTACTTGTGGGCTTTGCTTTCACCAGGCCTGCATTTGTGACTTTTGTGAACTTGTCTTCAGCTTCCAGCATCACAGACACTTTGGTTCAGTTTCACTGCTTTGGCATAACTTCTCTGAACAGCTGCATAAGGACAGAATCTTGCCCATCAAGGAACCACCAGGATTTATTTATTTTGTACAGTTTTAATAACCAGCAGATATTGCTTAAAAACTACATCTACACATAATGTAATCCTCTTAGATAAAATGTTAAAGTAGTTTTGTAAGAAGCAAATTCAAGTCACTATGAAATCAGGACTGAAGTCTGCTCTCTTAATTCTTTTGTGACAGGCTATGTCTACAAAACACCCATCTGAAATCCTGGAACTATAAATTTATCTAAGCACTTAAGTTTTAAAACTATGTATTAGGATTAAAGAGCTGTTTCTAAAGGAAATAACATTGGGCTAGTACTAATCTATCTAAAAAGAAAAATCAGCTAGTTGAAAGTATCTTAGGCCCACTAGAATAAGTTAAAACTGGATCAATATATTTAAAGTTAAGAGAAAACTGCCATTAACTACAAGTGTAAACTAAAAATAGTTTTGTACTTACCAAGATGCTCGGATTTCTAGGTTAAGTTTATCTCTTTGTAATCTTTAGCTGCTATTCAGGCTACCAATTTTAGACTTATGCACTCACAATCGAGAAAAAGTCATCAGAAAGCACCACTACACTTCTCATTGTGCATTTAACCCCTCTGTGCCGTCAGGCCCTTGTCCAATACACCGCTCTGCAGGCGGGAAGGTACCACCACTGGAGATGGCCCAGTCTCCCGCTGCAACAAGGGTAAGACACGTGAGGGGGCCCTGCAGTAAGGGAAGCTATAGTGTGCTACAACAGTGCAACAAAGAGGTTCAGGATAACAACCTGTTGGTAGCCATGAAATAGGATGTCTGTGCCAAATCCTTGCTTGCTGTAAGAAAAGAAAAACGGAGAGATTAAAGATCTGCACTCACTTGTCAGGTTCATTCCAAAGTTAAAGCAGTTTTACCTTCCAAAATCACTGCTGGATATTTCTAAAGAACTGATCTGAGTTTAGCTAACTAGCCTTTAAAATAATCTTTACTGAGCTACAGAAGAGGCCATTACATTCAGTACTGGAGCTGGACCAGTCATTCCCTTCACTGCCCTCCCCCTGCACAACCCCCAGGACCCTTTCCTTCTGCTGATCTACCCCTCCAATGCCCCACAGGTGAGCACACTTTCCTCTGGGAAGCGCAGCTTCCCCACCCTCACCTGCAGGTGATCCCTGCCATACCCTGGGACTGCAGCAGGCAGTCAGTCACAGCCAGTTCACAGCACAGTGCTGGGCCTGCTCTGGGACAGGAGCAGGGCAGGACACCCCTCCCACCTCCCCAGAAACAGCCATGTCTCTCTCCCAAAGTCCTGTAACACAGCAAGCCCCCAAGCTAATGCCAAAAAAAAAATCAGAGTTTTCTGCTCCTTCTAATTAAGAGCATTGTAATCATAACATTTTGCTCCACATTTGTTAAACCTATGGCAAAGCTTCAATAGGAAATAGACAACTTCATTTTAGTTAGTCAGAAAAAAAAAACCACACCAACCAACCAAAACAAAACACAGGACTGCAACATGCCAGAAATGAAAAACTACTGACTTAGGCTGTTACAGCCAACAGTGCTGACCCCTGCAGTGACACCCCAACGCTCCTCACTCAGGTAAGAGAACTTACTGTAACATGCATTTAATGGAATAGCTGGGCACAAGGGGTTTAACCGCAGAGTGAATGCAGCCTTCATTGAATTCTTACTTTGACACTATCACTTGAAATCAGTGCTACCTGCAGAAAGCGTATTGTTGAATTTTATGTCAAAGGGAATATTGTTAAACTTTTATTTTAATAATAATATTTCTATAAAGTTCGAGAAATACTACAGTGGCTTTTAAAATTTAATTTTTCAAAAGCATATTAATATGTGATTTAACTCAACTTCTAATGATTGCCGAGGAAAACAAATCAGATTTGTCTTTATGCTACACAGGCAAGGCAGTGCCATAATCCGAGAAGAATATGGAAGTAGCAAGGTAACAGGATCTGTTCCTACACACAAATTCTACTAATCCATAATAATCAGAAGGTGAACTGACAATGTGTTATAATATAATATTTAGTTTGCAGGCTATAATGGTAACTGCATGCCAAATAACCATGGAGTTCAACCTCTCTCTCCCATCTAAAAAAATGTAGGGTGGAATTATCAAAAAAAGAAAAAGTGAAATGAGACTGTCATTACGAAACAAATAAAAATACACAATGTTTGAATAAGACTAAAATTGATGTCTTGCTCTTCATTTTTCATTAAAGCAATGTCTAAAGGATCTTCAACGATTTATATATTCTGTAAAGTTACATGTTTGAATTAAGGGAGCGGAACCAAGAAGCATCTCTATTGTCACTGAAATGTCCCTTTTGAACAAAGAAGAAAAGCAGATGCCAGAAAACTTCTATTTAACATCAGCTTGAAAGTTGATTAAATCAAAACACATACCTGGAAGAAAAGAATCACATCTTGAAACACACATTTTAGCCTCAATCAAAAATTATTGTGCTAAATAGCTTACCTATACTACAAGTAGTATGATTGTGTTCCAACTTTTTTACAGCTAAGTAATAATCATTGCCAAAGCCAGCAACAAATTTCAGCTCACAGCTAAAGCCTTTCATAACACAAGGCACAACTGTGATTGAGAAGATCCCAAAATCTTCTGTTATATTTAGGACAGCTTTGGTTTAGCAGAATCCATCAATGAAATTAAAGTTAATGAATTTTGGTTCATATATTTTGGTGGTTTATTTCCATTACAGTAGTGACAAGCACATCTCCAAATTTAAATCATCTTGAAGCAGAGGCTAAAACAAGCCAGCAGAGCTGCTCTTGTAACTCACAAGCCGCAGGACCAGTGGCTACGACACCAGCCATTGATGACCAGTTTGAGATTTTAGCACTCAGGAGTGATTTAAAACATCCATCCTGTCTCACTGCTGCAGAAGCAGCCACAAGACAGGGATTACTAAAGTAGTGATGAATATTTTGAAACAGGACTTGCTGTCTGATACACATTCCAAAAGGCTGTCTCCGAGAAACTGCCAACTGGAAACCAAAATGCTTTTTACTGGGCATAGCCACACAATTCAACTGGCTGCAATTCCAAGATACCTGAGTCTTTTCTTCAACACAGCTTATCTTGGATCTTGGGATGTTCAGGAAAAAGGCTGGTAACTGGCTATGCCTGGACCCTGACAACATGTGAGCATTCCCTGGAAAGAGGAGATTGCAGATATGCCAGTCAGCATCAGAAGAGAGAAGTTTGCTGAAGTCCTTCTGGCAAAAGGAAAAAAGCCACAGGCTCTGAACAGAGGTATGCTGGTGGATGCCTGTTGTATCTGGAAAGGGCTGGAGGAGGCCATGGTGTGGCATTCAGGTCTGAGCAGTCCTGGTGGCTTTATTTTCTTGAAAGTATTTAAACCTTGGGAACAGGCCCGTAAAAGCCTGAGGTCAAAGTTCAGAGGGGGAAGGTCGCCTGTAGCAGTGCTGGAGTGCAGCTGGTGTTTCATATCTTTCCACACCATTAAGATTTAAATTTTCCTCATGAGAATACCTCTGAAAAATCTGATGCATTTTCACCTCCTCTTCTGCTGACTTTGTCTTTCTCAGCCTGATTTAAGCAATGGCACCTGTGCACACAGATACTATGGTAGATTTGAAGGATTTGACAGTGCAATTTCCACAAAAGATTAGTAAGGATCATGGGTGTTCAAGATACCTGATAACCTGCAGAGTAGCGAGAACAATCCTAGAAATGCTTGATATCCCATCTTCAGTTCCAAAAGGCTGTGTTCCAACACAGAGAAAGGAATGATTGAAGACTTCCCAAGATGGAGATGAGCATACAGAATCCTCCCCTTCGAGTTTCACCAGAAGCAGGCTGAGAAAAGACTGATTTTGCACCAGAGCTTAAGAGGACCATTATCACAGTCTTGGCACTGGGGCAGCTTCACTGCTGATCATGCAACTGGCGTTGAAGCCAGCAGGGTAGTGTGACACCAGAACAGTTTTTGGTGTTTTGGGGTTTTTTTTCTCTTTTCTTTTTTTCTTCTCTTCAGTACTGGAGCATTCTTGGAATGGGCACTGAAGCTTGCTGACAGGCCCTCACACATCCACTGCCTTCAGATTCCTTAGAGGACCTGTGGGATCCTAAGGAATGATGGTCCTGTCTCCTCTTCTCAGTCTCTTGACACTGAGGAAGAATGGTGCAGAAAAAAGACTAAGCCCACACCATTTTCCTTGTCTGCTATACTGACCAAACTGCAAAGAGGGAACAATTGCATTAACCCGTGAGTCTCTGAACACCAGAAGGAATAACTACATATCATCTGCCTGAACATCATGAGTTATTATGTATACATCCAGTCACCCCTTATCTGTGTTGTGTAATACTACCTTCAAAAACGCTTTCAGTCTTAGAGAAGAGTTCATTTTTTTCTTTAGTTGCATGTTGAAGCAATTATACTTGTTTGCACCAATTCCCACTTGGTGGTTCATCTTCAGCTTCCAGCAATTGATTCTGGTGTGCTACTATGAGACTAGACAGTCTTCTGACAAAGGACTTGGCTGAATCTTTTGAGCGTCATCAACAGAATCTGGGTTTTATTTATATTTTTTTCATTTTGTTTTTAAAGGGGATTGCTTACAGCTTAACAGGTAACAGTGACTGCATAAAACACATTACTCTGGATGCAAGACAACAAAAAGTGAGAGAGAATCAGCCATCCCCTGAGGCACTGCAGTTAGGCCAGCAAAAGGACACTTTTTCACCACATGACAGTGCAGTGCACAAATCCTAAGCCAAATCCTTAAGCACACTTGCAGACCTCAGCTAACTGTGCTGCCTCTTTTTTGATAGTCAGACATTACATTCCTCCCTTTCTTCTCTCCCCAAACATGCAATTGGAGGTTTTAATCATAACAGTCCTGGATAAGTTAATCATCCTTCAACCCCTTTAGCACTAAAGGTTTGACACTGACAAGTCTTAGGTGTATTTTGAAAGCTTCAGGACTCAGATATCTGAGTGTTGCATCTACTGACGTTGAAAAACCACACTGACCATAAAATAAATAAACAGGGATAGAGAACTACACCCATACCACTGTCTTTGAAGACACAATGCTGTGCCCACAAGCCCATCTCTTTGTCCTCTCAATACATAAGACCGATGTTCCATGGCAATTACTCTGTCCTTGCTTGACTTGCACTCACGACTACAGATTTCATGCTTGATGTTTTAAATTAATTAAATAATTAATATGGTTTTTATTTTAATAGGAGGAACTCAAGTCTTGTGTTTACAGTCTACACCATTCCTAGAAACCTATTCTTCCAAGGATTCCACCTGCATACACACACTAAGGAGCACACCTACTTCAGTGAGCAGGTTTTCAAACATCAGAGATATTACATTCACTGTGCACCAGTCTTTGAGGTACATGGATTTTCAGCCCTCACTGAATTCTTCAGATTTCAAGACTTGACATCACTTTAGACTTCTAAGTATTTTCTTCAAGTCTGCTACCATTAAATACTAGTTTTAAGATGTCAAATGAAAAAAATAGCAGTATCTTCAAAGTGTGACTTTTGTCAGTACAAAATATTAGCATACAAAGCACAAAGGGAAAAGCTGAACTGCCTTAGAGTGGTATCTACCCTTGACTACAGGAAATACAGTTTGTGTAGCAGTGTGACTTTCTTCTTGTAGGCCTCAGTGAAACACAGTACCAGGGAAATCCCGAGGCAATACAACCTTGTCCCCACAGCCCCAAATACTGCGCAGAAGCACAGGGGCTGCCCAAGACAGTAAAACGTGCTCACATTTATACTGACCAACAGCTAGGAAAACCCAAAATAAAACCCTACAGAGCTGCTGGTGTAGACTACTGAGACTTCAGGTGCAACTGGACTAATGCACCAAGTCACAACCAAATCTGGACAGAAATCATTATCTTACAGCAAGAATAGCAATAATTTATATGCAAATAAGTTACAGCACCACCCCACTCAGTGTCTGAAGACACTACACCAGGAAGCTATTGGCAAATAAAAGATACTCTTCCTTCAAAGCACCCCATTAATTCCAGAGTTACTACAGAACAAATCTAGGTAACATGATGAAGCTGTACCTGACTTTCATATATTTTATAGTGGGAAAAGGAAAACCACCAAAACCTTCGAAGTACTTAACTTTGCATTTCTCACTGTAAACCAGCTAATTACTACAGACTAACAGCCATGGTCTAATCATTTACAAACACTTTTTACTTAAGAAACATAAAGTGAAAAGCTTATTTTAGGTGCTTTTACAACCGATTTCTAGTCTTTTTCATCCTTCATCTTATGAGAGAATGTTTTAATTTTTTCAAAGTTCCAAAGGAAACCAATTTAAGAATGAAAGAAGATGTGCCAAAATACCACAAAAAATATTAAAGAACAAAACAAGGTTTCTACCCAGTTACAAGAGTGAGCTGCATACAAATTACAGGATATGTTTAACAAAAGGTTTGGGGTTTTGTGCTACCATCCAAAACAAGTAAACACACATTGCTCCAGAAAAGCAATTAGTCACACCTATTTGCATGTGACAGCAGACTTGCTATGTACTCTATCCCTCAGTTCATTACTTAAAAAGATTTGCTAAGACAAAAACTAGTGTTAGCCATCAACTGGCAAAATTCTTCAGAGTGAAAACAATCAAATCAGAATGATACTAAGTAGTGGCCAATCAGTTTTCAGCTACTGACTGCTGCTGTCATTTGAGAACACATGGAATAGGTATTAAAACCAAAGCTAATAAGAACACAAAAAAATTATGAAAGACAGAGGACTAGACTCTTTATGAATCTCTAAAGGTTAAGATCAAGCTTTTACTAATTAGCCTTAAACATACTTTGGATAACATAGTTGGTAAAGATCATATTAGACAAATAACATTACTTTCAAATGTTACTAGAAAGGTAAAAAAGGACTTACAGAAGTGGTTAAAAGTCACTGACCTCTCACTAATTGTGTACATTTCACAACATCAGTGTGTGGATGTTCAATGGTAATCTCAAAACCTGAAAGGTTACAAATACATTTTAGAATTATACATTTGCATCTGTAAAATAAAAACCAAACCCCACAGACCTAAAATACTTATTAAACCTTGGCACTGCAGAACAAGTAACACTATTGAACTGCCTTTTATTCTTTACCTTTTCTTACTTTTGAATGGCAGATGGTATGGCTACTTCATGATCCATTACTAAAATATTCCTTCAGTAATCTCAAATCTTGTATACAGGAATACCTGGGAAATTACTGTATTTTTAAAATTGAATACATCTGAACAATTTCTAGCATGTTAGTAAGTCAGTAAAAACTACTGCAGACACACTGAAATACGTGTGCACATGCACTTTTAATTGATTTCTAGCATTTAAATATATTGCAAATCAAGTCCATTTGTAGATCAGTGACTTAAGAAACCTTTCTTTGTTTATGACACTATTTTAAGAATTAGGTCACCACTGTGAGCTTTTTTTTCAACAATATAATCCAAGTGGTATTTAAGAACATGTGAGCAAGTCAGTGTTCTCAGGCCTGCTAGCTGTAATTGCCTCCAGGGTATTTTAAAATCAGAAGAGTTTCTTATCATAACATTCCATTTCAAGTTTTGGAATAATCTGAACCCATTATATAGTTACACTATGACTTGTGACGTTCAGAGTCAGTACCCTGCTCAATTACATAATGTTGTTCTTCATGGAAAGGCAGAATGGGGAGGAGCATTTGGTACAAAGCTCTTTCCAAATGCTTCAGGACACACACACACAGCCAGCCTAGCACGTGTTACCTTACACGTAAAAATATCAATGTAATTACAACTTTGGAGTAAAATCTATTTGGAAGCCTACACATTTCTAACAAACTAACAGAAACATCTATTTCACAAGAACAGACACACCTTTTTTCTCCAAAGTGAACACAGCAGGACTGCTAATACAAAGCTAAATTCACAGGTCAAAAGTTATACACGAATAGAGTAAAATTCTAGTGTACCAACAGCACATCAAAAATCCAGTTACTTGGGTCCCACTACCTCTTCACGGTAAGCTGGCTGCACAGGAGGTTATTGAGGAAGACATACCTAAAGTTTGAAGCATTATTGTTTCCAGTATAACCAGCTCTTGGGCTTGTTGAAGGTATGCCTGAAACAAACAAGCACACAGGTGAAGACACAGCCATCTATTGCTCAGAATCTGAATCACACACTGCCTACTTCAATACCAGCACTGGCAACACAAGACCAGTGCCCAAGCCAGGCAGCACTGACAAATCAGGACACTTCACAGGGGGGTTACTTTCTTCTACCTCTATAAGCATGGCTGCAAATTCAGTTACACCTGCTTATCCTTCACAGAAAGGTTAACTTAGTCTGGATCTCACAGGGGACAACAGATCCTGACAGAATAGGTCTGGAGGGTGCTATAAGAATTTCAAGATGGAGCAATCTCTTCAAGTTTCATAGCAAATATGTGAGTCTTTAATAACTTCATTAATTAATACGAAAGACTTAAATGGTGTAAAAACAAAAGGCTTTTTCCTAGGCTGCAGATAGCAGCAATCCAGTAAGACAATGTAACAAATCCTTAGATAAAATGTCATCTTTAGAACCAAGTATCTTTAAAACCATGACCTCCACCTACATCACTCTTTGTATCCAGCTGTGGCTCTTGAGGATGAAGACAGGCATTTGCTACTTTAATAACATGTTCAAGTTTCCGTGGCTGTTCTTCCACTTTTGCAGCCAAAAACAGTGCCGTGGGAGACATTATCTGAAGAAGAAAAACACGAGTGTTTTTTTAACTTTTTACAAGCAGGACTTGAATTTTTATGGAGTCTAAACTAGTAAATAGAAAAGGTTTAAGAAGCTGGATTTGTGGCTTTTTTTCAGTTTTGAAGTCATGCAAGGCAACAAAAATATAACTAGCCATGTTTTATTTTATAACTGATGCAATCCTCTCAGCAGCACAGGGAAGGAGTAGCACAACGATAAATTACATTTGTGAGTAAGATGTCTGAGGTCAAACTAATTCTAGTTCAACATAAAAAAAAAAAAAAAATTTGGCCCAGAAGACTTAGTCACAGTAGAACAGGCTGTTTCAAGTTAAATATACTTTGTGAGAAAGTTCATCCAATTTCTTGCACAGAGCAAGTCATTGCACCATCTTTTCAGTAAAAGTCAAAACAGCTGATCACAAGTTCTGCTAGCATTTGATTCTCCTGAAGAGTGAGAAACTTTGTACAGAACTTTAATAAAAACAGCTTGTTATATAAACATAGATTCTATGAGTAAAAGAAACTTTATATATACACATATACATACTTAGAAACTTTACTATATGCCCAGCAGTATCTGAAGAACAAAGCACAAGGATTCATAAAACATCAGTTATAACAAATATAAGTAAAGACTAGACATTAAAGAAGAAAATGTATGTAAAACTCTAGGTGTCATAAGCTGGCAGCAGAGCACTCCTTGGCAGTTCAGTATCACCCAAGAGCTAGCTATGAAGTAGAGGTTTGATGCTGCTGTCACCTAAAATGACTGACGTGTGCAGACAAAAGACAGCAAACCACAACCCATTGAAGAATTAGGTCCACTTTGTATGCAAAAGCTGCCCATGTTAAACAGGAATTAAAATGGTACTAGAAATCATCTAGACATAAGCTGATTAAAATGGTTAAAATTAAGCCAGTACAAAGCATTTATTCCGAGACTGAAATCGCTGCTTGCTGAGTATTTAATTAATGCACAGTGCAAGTATTGCAGGTATTGGATTTCTCTTTAAATGCCCAAAGAGAACCATACAGGTGGCACAGCACCCCTCTAAAGTCAGGTTTGCCTTTTTTTGCCAGCAAGCAGCCCTTTTTTATGCCAAAATGAAACATTTGGTATAAAAATTGGAAATAAATGCAAAACTGCAACAAACTAATTAGAACCGAACATTTAAGGGATTAAATGTCAAAAGCTTTCAAATGTATTGAGGGAGTGAGTACCTTTTGCATCCTTAAATCACTTTAAAACGTCTGCTTGGATCTTAAGTAAAACTTTAACGTTGGCAGACTTGAAAACTGACACCCTGGGAAAGTGATACCCTTTGATGAGTAGAAGTGTGCCATGAGAAATCTAGCAAAAATCTAAATCTAAATCTAAAAATACCAAACCACCCAAAACACAGTCAAAGGGAGCAAATTCTTTTACAAGGGAGACAAAAACCCTCTGTTTTCTTTTTCAGAAGCCTGTAACCTAAGCCTTATGAAGGAATGAAATAAAAACCCAAAGTGAGGTGTTGTTGAACAAGACCGTATTAGTACTGTCATTTAAGACTTCCTATCCCCATTGTTTGAAGCAATGATTTGAAATTCTGGAAGGAATTCCCTTTGCTAGGGACATAGCACTTGGAATGTGTCTCACACTGGGAGATAAGAACTTTTAAATAGTAAATGTGATGGAAAGACTTTCTGGAGTTCAGGAAGTGAGAGGACCAACAGCTCTGAAGTGCCAGAAAACGCAGAAGATGTCAGGCAGCACACAGGTACAACCCAACACACACGGCATATACAGGTGTTTTACAGAGCAGACAAACTGTGCTCCAGCCCAGTAACCTAAGAACCTAGACAAAGCCTTCTCATCCATATAAGCCCAGGTCTCTTCCAACACAATTTGTGGATAGTTATGCATATGTGGAATTTTCAGTTTACCTTTCTGAAAGCTCAATTTCCAACAATTACCACGGCTGAAAACATTTACATTTCACAGAGGCACTCTCTGAACCAAGTCACCAATGACCACACAATTAAATCATCAGCAAATTCTCACTCACTATTACTCTATGTCTGACTACATCAAAGTTCTATTTCATTCCAAAAAACCACCGACTTCAGGATATCTTCTAATTTACTGAAACAGATCTGTTCTGGTCAAGAAGTCTCCACACAATTCCTGATCTCCAAGACCTTACATAAAACACAGTTTTGGAGGCTGATTAAGTCAAGCTGATTAACTGTCATTGAACTCAGGTTAACCCATCAGAAATCTATGTACAGCCCAATTAACTATTTTCTTCAAAAACAAGTGCTGGCTTCTGGCCAAATCATTTCAGGACTTTGTCTTATCTAGGCCAAGGGTTCTCACTCCCAATTTAGAGTAGCTTGGTATTTTTATCTCCCTTGGTATTTATTCAGAAAAATAGACATCCTAATAAAATTCTAGACTTGGCACACATGTAGTCTTCAGTGAATATGACACACCCTGTTAAGTGTATAACTGGCAAAGTTACTCAAATGCTTTCATTCATTTCCAATGCCCAAAAATGGCAAAAAAATAAAAGCAAAGTAGAACAAAAAAGTAAAATTAAAGAAACATACTTGACAAAGCAATAAGCTTCCTATATGTAAACATCTTAATTTATCAAGCAAAGTAATTATATACCATACACCCAAAATAGTCTTTAAGACTTTGAGAAATCTTCAGAACACTTGTGATGTATGAAATTAAATCCCACTTTATTACAAGCTAAGAATCTCAAAAACCAAGTCCCACTGAAATAGGAAAAATCTCCAATACATAAGAGCCTTGTTAACACAATCCAAAAGCATTATACAGCAAGTTTCATTGGTTAACATGGTACAAGTCCTTTTTCCACTTAAAAAGTACAAAGCATAGTGTAAAGACAAAGGCATTCAGAAAAATCTCAGAATAAATATGCAGCATGCACATAGTTTTCTGAGATCTCCCTCTCCTTTTTAAAGCCAATATTAGCATGTTTTTAAATTTCATACAGTTTAGTTGAAGACATTAAGTGGTTCCAGTCTATGAGAGTGTTTTCAAGTTGGAACACAAAGAACTGTGGGGACTTTTTTTATTATAACCAGGAGTTCACATTGCATAAAAGCAGCAAATATGTTAAACTGTAAGATTAAAAACAGAACTGAAGCACCCAAAACAGCCTCACTAAAGGTTGAAGAGTATTATGAAAGTTTTAAGAACTTTGCAAAACTGCAAAGTCAACTGTTTAATACTGTGATTTGGACAAGGCACAAGGAAGGGAATACAGAAAGACTGGAGACAAAACAACCCTCCACACAACTCACCTACTTTACACTTGAGGAAAAAAATTCCTCATGCAGCCTTCTTTAGGCTCTTCATTTAATTCCACTGAATGTCACAAAAACCCCTTGACATCATCAAGTATATTTTCAACTGGTTGTCTGGCATTCCACATAGCATTTCAAAGGATTATATTGAAAAACTACAGCTACCATTTGGATGCCTTACCTGTCACTTCCAGCATATGAAGGATTTTTCCCCCTTTTCTGTTCTTCGAATCACAGTGTACTGAAGCATAAGCATCTAAAAGAACTATTTGCTATATAACAACATAACACACCAGGTACTATAGAAACAGTATATGCAGAAGAATTTTAATTTTCAAGGTATTTCAAAACATAGTAGTGAGATTCGTACTGCCTATAAAAAGCCAGCAAGCTCCGTCCCCATCCCAATACTAGCACAGACTAACTTTATATTCAGCAAACCAAAGTTACTATGCCCTGGGTCAGCAATGTTGAAAAAATAATTTGTACTGAGGAAATCCACAGTAGCTCCTGTTATTTGCACAGCCAGGGAAATTACTGGTCAGGGCATCTAATTCTGCTTGCCAGAATTGGTAAAGCAAGTTTCCATCCTATCACTGGGGCACAACAACCTTGCAAGGACTTAACCCGCTTTGACTGCAACATCAAAACCTCAATACTTTCTTGCACCTAAATATACTTTGTATGTAATTCGTAACAACTCATAAGTGACTTGCTAGCCCACAGTAACTTCACAAAAAAAAGGGATATTTGGTCATTAGAGCAGTACATGTAATACATTCAATGATGTAACCAAAATGAACCATGACTACATTGGTACGTGCCACCCCTGTGGCTCTACAGATTAAAGAGACTGTTGGGAATTCTGTTCCCTATTCACAGATGACTCAAACTCCTGAAAACTTCTAAAATTGTTTAGCAGTAACTTACACTGAAGAAAAAAAAATAATTAAGACAACATCTATTCAGCAGCTGAGCTTCCACTAGAATACCTGTTTGTTAACAATTAAGTGCATGTGGACATATATATGACATACATGTGTATTTGTATAACCTCAGTTATACAATGTGCAGTTGCACATGATGATAAATATGCAAGTGCTTATTACTTGACTAAAAACATTAATCTACCAATAAAACAATAGGCCACATTTTTTCATCTGAAGATCATAACGCATTTTAACTGAGGGCCATCTAATTTCCTAGTCCCAGCCTTCAGATTCCTTCCTGCCATGAATAAGCAGCACCAGGAGCACACAGCAAAGAATTATTAAGAGATGTACTGTAGAACAGTGTATCTAGGTCTTAGCTTCAAGACTGTCAGTGCTTTACTATTCATTTCTAAGGGTTACTTTCTTCTTGCAGTGATGAATGCTGTTACATTTTTTACCTTGCCAAGAACTCTGGAGATTTGATATTAAATATTTATTGGAGTTCTAGGCTTTTGCTTTCGCTACACAGAACCTAATGGATGGTTTGGGAGTATTTTAAAAGTGACTCTATTCATAAGAGTACCCCTTTACTCTGTAGGAATGCGAGTAAGAAAATGCACTTCCCCATCAGCACACACACAAAGCCACTCTCTGGCCTTACACTCATTGAGAATTACAAAAAAGAATTCAGCAAGATTCAGTATTACTGAGGAGTAACCTGCAGTGCACCTGCCTTTAACTTTGAACACTACTACCTGAGAATTAATGAAACAGTACACTTCCCCCCATAACAGCTGCAGTTTCCATGGCATTCTGCCCTTACGAAGCATATTTGTGAATTTTAAGATTCATAAACTTAAGGCATAGTTTTCAAAAACAGAGCACTACACATTCAAATACTACTGCGCCTCCAGTTCCAAGTGATTGTCATTTAACAGCATCTGATGAAAAACTAAACACAGCAGCTAAAGCTTCTTGCTGCCTAGATCTAGCCTAGATTACCTGATGACAGTACAAACAGTACTCCAGCAGGTGATATAACAGGTATGTAGGTCTAGATATAAATATAGCTGCTCTACACTGAGCCATCTCTTCATTCCAAGCAGCTCTGCTCAGTTTATCAAGTCCACAAGCCATCCACAGTCACAGAAAACTTTGGATGCCTCACGGGCATCTCTTCCACCAGCTGGAGGTTACTGCTGTATGGGCAGGGCAGCAGAAGTAGGGGAGGAAGAGGAACTTACATGGATGAACACTGCAGGTTTGGTAACAAGCTGTTGGAAGTTTGAGTTTATCTCAGATTTTGCACAAAAAATACTTAAATACACTTCTGGAATGTACCTACAGACGAATATGTATTTCTGAACAAATAAACACCAAATAAGATGCCCATTTGCTCAGCCAACCATAATAAACAAATTCATGCCAGAAAGAAGAGCTGGCTTCACTCTACCCCACTGTCTACCTGTCCCAATTCCAGACAGTGCAAGGTTTGCAAGATTCTACCCCTTGGTAGATCAAGGACTGCTCTGGTCTAGACCTAACATCTATCACAAATCTCAATCTGTTTATTTTGCCATTAAAAGATCTAAGAAAACTCATCCATACCACCATCATTACTAACCATTCTTGCTTAAAACAAACAAAAAACCCCAAGAATACCTAGACTATAATTTTTCTACCTATTGGAACCAGTACTGGACATAAAAAAAAAAGCCTGACATTTCCAAGTTCTTATCTCAAGTTCCATACCTGTTACAATATTCCTCAATAACAAGTAGCACTTTTATTGAAAACTTCTGTTCTTTAGAACACATTCTGTGTTCAGAGTCAGCATGTTCAGTTCATTAGGTAAAACATGAGAGCTGGTATTTTCTCACCAGATTTAAAAATTTTCCTTGTCTAATATGACTTATCATCACACCACTTAAGACTTAAGAATACACACTGCTTCAGGAACAGATATATAATCCATATGGATACACACATATCCACATTATCATTCTCAGACACACCATGCCAGAACTTTCACTGACTTCATCAAGAAAAATGTGTGTTCCTACACATTAGCCTTTCAAACTACAGCACATAAGCAGTAGCCACATTTGAAACATCTAAATGTATTCTTCACACATCTGAAACGTGCTTGCTGATAGTGCCTATGTTTTTTATTTCAATGGCAGAAGATAAAATCTAATTGTCACTAGTTGAAAACAAGTATCATTACTGCTTCTAAACCACTAATAAGAAGCTAGAATTCCTAGAAACAAATCAAACTTCACACTACTGCATGTATCACTTCTCAGTCAGAACTGCCAAAATTACAGGCATATTATTACCACATATAAAATCATACTTACATTTCGGTTAAATTTTGTGAAGGAATGATGCATATAAAACCTGTGCATGTAAACAATTGCAGTGTTTATTGTAAGCTGAGATCTGGAAGATTAAATGAAGGAAACACTACATATTAAGAAAATTGTTTACAAGAACTGAAAGCGATGCACTTTCCACATCAATCACTGTTCTCAACATACTGTCTGCAGCCGAAAATGGATTAAGGACGTGACACTTCAGAACTTAACTGATATTAACACATACTTAACCGATATTAACACGTATCTTTCCCATCTGTTTCACAGACCATGTGGAGATTCCTACGCCATGCTCACCAGTCACCCACGGAATGAAAACTCCTCAATGGGCGACATACACTGAAACACTGTCTCAAGTGCTTTTGTTTTGCTCCAATGCAACTACTTCAGTAGGGGACTTCAGGTTTTAGCCTTGCTCTGATCTCCTTTTCTCTTTTTAAAACCACATTAAAGAACGGCTAACGAGGAGCTGCCCGTTTCGGGGAAGACGTGTCTGCACGCAAGTGGGATTTACTTTAAAAGTGCCCAAACGTGCAACTGCGGTCACAAACGCGGCTGAAAGGGCAGGTCGGAACCCGAGTCCCTCACCCGCCGACAAAGAGCGCGGCGCGGGGGCTTCGCCAGGCTCCTCCTCCCATTCTGTGCCTCCAGGCCACGGCTCCATCCCGTGGGAGCGCCGGCCGGAGGCTGCGGAGGAGCGGGAAGGGTCCCGGGGAGGGCTCCCACACGGGTGAAAAGGGTCTCCCGCCGTCCCTCCACACCCGGCCCCCGCCGCCCTCATTCCCGTCCCGCCCGGCCCCGCTCGGATACACGTTGAGGCGCTGGCCCATGTCTTGGATGAGGTTGGCCGCCTGCTGCCGGTACGAGAGCTCCTTGTCGGCCTCCACGCCGCAGCGCCGCGAGGGCGTGTTCTCCAGCTGCTCGCGGCTGAAGAACCAGCGCGACGCGGCCGAGGAGCCGCCGCCGCCCCGCGCCGCGGACCCCGCGCCCGCCGCCGCCATGACACCACCTCCTCCTCCTCCTCCGGCGCCTCCTCCCGGCGCCTCCATCGCGGCTCTCGCGAGAGCTCCGACGCCGCGCGCACCCGCCCATGCGCCCTCAGCCGTGGAGTCTCGTGGCGGACGGGGTCACGTGCTCTGCAGGGCGGGAGAGCGGGCGGCCATGGCGCCCGCGGGGTGCGGGCTGGTGATGGAAGCATGGAGTCGTTGCGGCTGGAAGAGATCTTTAGATCATTCAGTCGAACCGTCAGCACAGCACTGCTGCTGTAACCCCTAAGCCACCAAACCCCATCGCCCAGTGCCGGATCTAGACGCTCCTTGAACTCCACCATCTCCCTGGGAGAAGTATCCCAGTGCCTGACCAACCCTCTAACTGGGTGTCTATTTCCTAATTCATGGGCCCATCTCTTTCTAATAGCTCGGCCTGGGAATATCAAGATACGTCCAGGCTGTGCTTGTGTCTCCCTGGAGAGTTCGCATTGGTTCCAAATGTTATTTTTACATGGGTATCATCATGCCTCAAACTCCTTCCCAGGTGAACAGAAGTGCCCAACCAGTGACAGCGCCTGCACGGAAAAGCTCTGGACTGAAACACCCCCTAACTTCTGTCTCACTGCTTTGGGTGAAGAAATCGTGCCTTTCCCTTTCCCTTCAGGAAAGTACACAGCCCTCCTAAACTTCCTTACATCTCCAGCACAGTGTATTCAGCAGCTCCATTTAAATCTATTTCACCACCTGCTATAAAGCAGTGTGCAGGTTGTTCTCACCAGGCACGCCACATTCAGTCACGGATTTTCAGCAGTAACCTGAGATTATGGATTCAGGATTCAAAGGGTACAAAAAGATATTTAAAGTTCTGATCATCATGGACCAAAATCAGAGCTCCAAGTATTTCTCTCATGTTTAGCATATGCCACTACCACTCCACAGTGCTTTTGTTCACCTAAAGTTACCTCACGAGTGGTTCTTTTACCACTTCAGTGCGAATATTATTACAACAAGCAGTTGTAATTTTATAACTAGACCCATCAGAATACTAAAGCAACATACAGATGTATAATGCAGCACAGACATGAATTACTCGCCTGATCTTCCCAAATGTACATCTTTAAGATCTTGTATATGCACAGAAAATTTAACCTCAAAGGTTTCTCTTGTAATTAGGAGGTGATCTTTGACTTCATGTTTTTGTGTCTGTAACAATCGAAGTACAATGTTTTACCTCATTGTTTAAATCATTGTGTAAAGCTCACGGAATCTGGGTGTTCAACTTACATTTTTTATGACTGCAGTAATTGGTGGAGGAGTAGTAAGAATGTTCTTGTCTGACTGTAATTAGAATTTTACATTAGCTTTGTTAATGAAATGAAAAGGAAGATGGAGGGAAGATTATATATATCCGTGTCTTTAAAAATCTTAACATATCAAGAATAAGTAGAATATCATTAAATAATGACAATGCATAATGAATATGATTTATGCAGGGTATGCACATTAATTAACTGCCATGCAAAGTGCTGCAATCACCCATTCAGTCACAGGTTAAGGTAATTAAAAACTGGTTTTGCTATTGGAGAGGTTCCAGACCTTGGTCCCCAAAGATGTAACATTGCATTTTCACTAACTTAACTGATTTAATTCATAAAAAATTGAAGAATTAATCTAATTAAAATGTACTGGAGGAATCACAATGTATTTTCCTCTTAAATCCATTTAAACATCTGTAAGACTTGTATATGCTGAAGGGAAATATTATATGAGAATGAAATTGCCTTTGACTTTGAAAATTAATTAAAACCATCTGGTTGAAAAATCATACATGCTCAAAACTCAATGCTTGCATGTGGATATTTAAATAAAAAAGGCCAACAGAAGTCTTGTGAACCTGAGGACAATAAATATTGTTAAAGCCGTTTTCTAGATCTTCCTTTCTTCTTACATAAAAACTTGGTATTCTAAACTTGTGAGCTGCTAACTACTTCAACTCCAACTACTGCACAAACCACTTTTTTTTGGGTGGGTTTGACACTGTGAAGAGGGACAGAGCTATTTCTGTAGTCCAATGGAGGCTGGGATCAGCAGGAACTGCTGATGTTCAATAACCTTCAGGTTCAGTCTCTGACAGTTATAGCCAGAGCTAAAAACAGCTTCTGTCTAATATTGTTTGGCCTGGAATGTCTAAGACTAAACAGAAGAATGGTGACACCACACGTAGCCAGCCAAGGTTCCCATGAGAACCAACACTGTAATTGCTAAATCCGCATTTTTCTGACTGGTACAAAATCCTCTTGGGAGGAGGATGCCTGTGCGCTCACTGGATAATAATGAAAACCTGTTTCAATCAATAGTCTGTAAAGCAAACCATCTTTCCATTCCTATAGCAGGACTCAAACTAGATAGAGCATTAACACTTCAACATTTACAGTATCCAACCCTACTTTTAGAAAGAATTTTTTAAGGAATAGAACATTAAACCATACTGTTGCTAAACACTGGTATTTATTTTGACAGTAACAGTGACACACCAAGTATTACCCACACAAATACTTTATTTCTGCACCTACAGCCATATTGTTCAAATTGTTTCTGATGAATAAGTTCCCAGTGGTGTAGGTGGCAGCTAAAATATAAAGTCCCCACGTAGACCTTTTTCATCCTATCACAATATTGACAAAGCTTGAGTGCACCTGCAGTGCTGAGTGTGGTGTGCTGCACTTTCCAGCAGTAGATAAATGCAAATGTTGCCTTTTTTTTGGGTATCAACAAAATTCTGTTTAAATTCTCTTTGTTGGTCATAACAAGGAATGAAATATAATGGGTACATAATTTTCACAGCTCTTTTCTTCCTCAGAATCAAGTCCTAACAACATGGCATTGATGATAATTCAGAGATTCTTATTACAACTGCAAAAGATGAAATCTCTCCTTTATTATGAAAGCAAGGATTTCAGAATTGTTTAAAGACACCCTAAATCCTCACATGCACAGCAATGCCTTGCTTTTTTTCTGGAAATAACAGGAGACTGTCAGATACTTGTCAACTTTGTTTTTCATGTGCACAATTCAACATGCCAGTAGAAGTATCCCTAAGGATTCAGCATTATTTCTGAAGTTTAGCCTCTTTAGTACCTCATAATTATTCAAATTGTTTTCTGCTAAGACCCAAAAATTCCAGAGCGTTTCCAGCCTTGAGTTTATCCTGTAAAAACAAAATAAATATATATGTTTGTGCTTCACTCATATTTAACTCAAATGCTTTTACTCATACTTTAAAACAAACTGTTGCAATGAGACTAAAGAACCTCTTCCTGTCTTTGCAGAAATCAGTGTACTACACTGCATTTTCAGTGTTTTATCTCATGTCTCAAACCAGAGACTTTAAAAAGGAGGGAAAACCCCACTCAAATGTAAAGATCATACCTTCAGTTTATAGTCAAAATCATCCATTGAATCAATCAATTTTCCAGGTTCCAGTTCCCCAAGTGGAAAAGGGTAATCTGTGCCCAAAATAACTTTGTCCTGGTAATAAAAGTATATGGTACATATTGTAGTAGCATTAAACAACAGAGATTAAACAATATTAACATGATATAATATTATAATAACACGAATATTATTTTTAAAAATTCTTAAATCGTAAAAATATTTTACATTTTAGTTGTTTTTTTTTTTAAGAAATAGCCTGTGGCATGAGAGTCTATTGCTCGGGTGACTAAAACACAATTAGGAATTGTGGTGGTGGTTTGAAATGTAACAGCCTCTGCAAGTAGTCTGCTTAAAAGGCAATGATTAATCCTGATTAAGTGTTGTCATAATTAAATGGCTAATAAAGGATACATAAAATTCTTCCTTCTGATTTTTGACTTACTCACTCCAAGCTCTGCACTGGTGTGTGGAGTTCAAAATGTGTCTGAGACTTTTCAACACATTTCTTTAAAAATCTCAGGAAGTTCTCCACCAAACTCTGGAAACATGCTTGGATTTGCAGTCCTAAATTTGAAATTTTAGGCTAAATACACACATGAACTTAAAATTATATATAGGTGAGAAGAATGTGTAATAAGAAATACAAAACAGTAAAAAATACCTTCTCAGCGATACTTTAAAAGGTGTAATAGTGGCAATGTGGTACTACTGAAAACATGAGGCAATGTATAATTACTACAAACACTTAAAAAAAATTATTTTATTTAATGTAACTGATATTCAGATAACAAAACCTAAATCTCATTTACAAAATTTCATATATTTCTCTAACTCTGCAATGTTTTAAAAATGTCATTGTCTTTGACTGGGACTGGATATTAACTGTGGTTTTGAAACATGAAAATATGAGTGACATGATATGACTTGTTTCTGAAAGTAAGTCAGTGAAAAAAAAATTCAACAAAAATCTGTATGCAACATCCCTGTTATGAGAGATGAAAAGAAATGGGCAGATCCTCAACAGGGCCCCATTGTTATAGGCTCACTTTCACTCTGGAATGGTATTTCCCCATTTTATCTACCTTGCAGAGTGCATACTGCCAACTCTCTTGATTTTATCTGAAGTCTGTTTTCCTTTAGGTTTCATCTCCTGCACACATGAGTATTTGAAAACCACAGTTTTCATTAAAAATATATGGTTTTAAGTGTCTCATGAATTTGAAATCGAAATAATGAATTTTGGATACTTGTTATGATGTTAGAAATCTGGGAACAGAGTTCAATACTGAAACAGGGTGAAGAAAATATCATTCATTTATTTTCCAAAATGGTTTGTTTTTCTTAGTCAAATGTTTAAAAATTTTTTTTTAACCTCCACTAGATGTCACCCAAAAGTCTCTGAAAGAACCTACACAAACCTTTACCCAAAATCCAAACAGAAGAGACATATTCTATTGTTCTGTCCTATACTGTTGTGTTCTAATTTATTATATCTTTAATTTATAGAATTTATTATAGCTTATTGCCATAAGATTAGGATAGGAGAATTTATAGCCTCTGTCTAATAGTTTTGAAAAAGTTCTGAGTGGAGATTAAACAAAATAGATTTGGATATGTGTGCTTTTAAGCAGCTAAATATATTATTTTATTTATAATATTCAATTAAATACCGAGATGTTTTACTCAGATAAGAAAAACAAATGTAATTTATGTAATGTACAAAACCTCCCAACCAGTAAACATACCAGGTTTATATGAGAAAATGGATTTCTAATTAAGGATACACCTCAAAAAAAGGCCAGAGTGATACAGCCAGTTCAGCTCCAACTTCTGGCCAGGGAATGCTTTACCTTTGGGTGATGGCTCTTGAGAAATCACCAAGGGGAAGTTTTTGCAGAGATGCACTGAATCATTTAATCCCATGTCAACTCGGTTCTTCACTTTTCATAGCCAGCAACACCAGGGATTTTGTGTTTATTTGTGTTCACCTCCTGCTACCTCATCACGGGGGGCGTGAAGGACTGCAGCGATTTTGCAGTCTTACAAAATGTTTTCTCAGCCATGTGCATTTCTGTTTCCACCCCTGGTTAACCTGCACCCAAAACTGGGAAGGGATGAACTTAAATGGACGTGACTCACCACAGCTGTCACTGGATTTTAATGTTGATCAGCTCAAGGCCAGGACGCTACACTGTGGTGCCAGGTAGTGGCTGCTCCCCAGGGACCCACAGCCACGTCCAAGCTCATCTTCACACACACTGCTGCCCTTCCTGCACAGCTCCGAGCTGTTCTCCAGAGACCTGTCCTATTTCAAACCTTCGGCTCGCAAAGTTACAGTGTCATCCTCAAGACTCCATCCCACTGTTTTTAGTCCAGCATTTATTAATCTTATATGTGTCACTCTGCTAACACACGACTGCGCTGAAAGCGTTGAGATATTTGGCGTTTCTTTAAGCAATTGATTCATGGAAGGGTGTTGTGTGGGAATGTCAACTCTCAGTAGAAAAAGAGGGAACTTTTTAATCTTCATGGTTATAAAGTAAAGTTTGAAATCGTGATGTGAATGTTTTTGTTTTCGAGGGTAAGATGCCTTAGGCTATGAAAAAGAGAAAGGAAGTTCTCATGAGTGTTAGAAACAGTACCTTTTGGATATCTGACTCACGATGTTTCAGCACTGGGATTCCACCTGATGTCACATTGTTTGAGCTCAAAATACTCAGAGGAGAACAAAAGAAGACACTAACACCCTGTGTACTATGCTGGCCAAATTTATTGTGTTAAGAAACTTAATTTTTAAAGTCTGTTGATAAAATAAATAAGACACCCGAGAGGCTAATGCTGAGTGACTTTTAGATTATGAAATTACAATCCATAATCTCTCTCTCCTCAAAGAACTAAATTCCAGTTGCAAAGACTAATCATGGCTAAGGACCAGAGTCTATGTGTATCTTCTTAGGATGAAAGGTAAAGAAATTAAAGGTGGTGCAAAGACTGCAGCTTTTTCACAACAGCAACAGTTTAGAACAGCCTTGAGATGCAAAGCTGACTAAAGCAGAACTGCCCTGAGACTTGTGTACTACACAAGTTCAAATAGAAAAAAAGTTAAATCCATCAGCAATGGTTTCAGCATCCTGTTGTACTTTCCTCCTGCTTGCTCTTGACATCTACAGTTCAGCTTAACAGACTCAGACCACAAAAAGAATCTGTGGGTCTCAGCCAGGCTGAGTCACACAGCTGCTAATTTACTGATGTCTTTCTAACAATGGCAAAGCATGTCTCCCAACATTTTAACATGGATAAAAATAAATAAGCGAGTGATCTTTTCTCCTTGCACTGGCAATTTAAAATTCGAGAGCTAGACTCATTGTTGTGTGCTAGAAATGCATGTAGAACAAAAATAAACTTAGATTGAACATAGTCTGGATTTGAGGAGATTTCTCAGAAAAGGAGGTACAGAGGCAAGTGGTGAATTGTTACTCCATAAGCCTTTGGGTATCTTGTAAGATGGATGTGCTCATGACACCCAGTAAAATTTTAAAATCCATTGTAAAAAACACCTTAAAGCCACTTGCTTACTCTAAGTTACAATTAGATTTAAAAGGTGATGCATAGGAAAGAGTCCTGGGCTGTTGACCATGATATATTTGTTATTTAGAGGTTGGTAAGAGAAATGTAAAGAAATTAGTATTGGGCTGGAGCCCTAGTATTTTATTAGTAACCCATCTGGTACCTAAAACTTCATCCCTGGCACAGAGATGGCAAATGCCACCTGAGTTAATACCCACTGATGTTATAAGAGCTTTCCTGCACTAACAGCTTATTAGCAGATCTTTTGACAAGACAATTGACCTGGGCTTTATCTTACTTGTTTCTGATGGAACTAGGCTCCATGGTAGTTTCTTTGCACATTTTATGTGGCTCCTTCCAAGAATCTATTTTTGGTTCAAGGTGGGTTTAAGAAAAAGGATATTCTGCTTGCACTCCTTAGAGATGTAGTGTTGCTGTATTGTACATACATATACACTTTACCAAAGTTTCTATACTATTGTTTCAAGCTGTACTTGTGCTGTCACATTGTTGAATTTTTCATGAATCTTCAAATGCAAAGTTTTTCTACAAGGCACAAGTACTGCAGGGAACCTGCAGGCAGAAGTCCAGTCTCAGAGCTACAGATTTCCTGTGCAGCATGAACTGAAACCCCATGGATTTTAAAGTGTGATACCTGAGCTCAGATTACCATGATAAAGAAAGCAATAGTGCTGCATTATTATTTTTGCATGGCCTAGGCAAGTCATTTCTGTACTAGTTCTAGTGCAGATTTATTGCAGTAAACTGTTCATACTATTAGAGATGAAAATGGGAAATCAACAGAATCTTTTCTGTAGAAAAAAACCAATCAGCTGAGTGGTGCTTGTGAACTTTGGTCATACAAGAGGCCCTGGTGACACCAACAGCCCCATACCATGTGAGCCTGGAAACCAATGTACAGGAAACAGGACTGCAGTTGTTGAGATGAGGAAGTTCATGTCAGAGCTTGCATTTCTGTTTTTGACATCTGGTAGGCATCTGCCTCTGGCTGCAGACACTCCATGAGGTCCAGAGATCAAGGCACAAATACAGGTCTCTTGTTGATTTGTAGTGACCCACTGGAAGCTGGCATGAGTGATGATAACCCCTTCCTGAGCATTTACTAAGGAGAAGGGATTATTTGAATGTTTTGGGATTTTTCTGTCCCATGCTGTACCTCATTTAAATAGGTTGATAAACTACAAAGTTTTATTTACAAACAATTAAAATATTTTTGCAGACCCGTGATGTTTAATGATCTCTCTGGGATACTCACAAAAGTTTTCCCTATTACTGATTTTTTTCTGCCTGTAACTTCCCAAGTGTTTACTTGGATTACTGTTTGATTTCTTCAAGTACACACTTGAATTTGAAAATCAAGCCATTTGAAAACAAGGCTCCAAATGAAGCAGTCTTTGCTTGCAGTCCCATCCTGAACAAGCTTACAGGAGGAACTGCCTTATGGAACTAAGGTTCACAATGCATGATTTCCTGGATTAAATCCACCATTTCAATAAATCCATATAGTAAAAGTGTTATCAACATGGCAGAAGCTCATCAGTTTATTTTACTGGGTGAAGATGTTGTCTTTTTCCTGCTCTCTTCTCCTTTTGCTATTTCATGGTGTACTAAATAAAGAATGACTCACCCACTTCTGGAAGCATTAAAACTCACCTCTCCTATTACACTTGTTAGCAGCCTTAGTGCACCACGATCGTGGACAAGAGAGTCTGTGTAAAAGGAGCCAAGGTACTTTCTTGGATCCACCTTATTATCCATGGCACACAAATCAGGGCGCACGTTGAATCCATGGGAGATTCGCCCCACTGTGTATGGAAAAGCTCCACCTGCAAGAAGAAATTTTTACAAACAGCAGCTGAAAATACATAGGAGGAAAAAAGGCCACATTATCACCAAGATCCATAAGTTTTACTGTCAGCTGTTTAGAAAGAAAGTGCTCTGCACCAGCGATTTTTTATTCCTTCACCTTCATTAGCTTCTTTCTCCTTTTTTCTCACTTCTTCACTACTGTGGTGCCCAAATTCCTCCTGCTGTTTCCTTGTCCCTTTCCACAAACCACCTGCTGCCTCCCCTTCCTCCTAGTTTCCCTTAAAGGCTGTTGTAACAGTTCAAGCACTGCAGGCTGGAGAGTGTTCATACAAGCAGCTGCTCTGTCAGACTGTCTGCTCTGGGGTAATAGTGCTCAGCTGGTGGCAGGCTTCAAGTGGTAACTCTGTTAGCTGGGATACCAGAAAATGCAACTGTACCATTTTCAGCCAAAGAACAGGGGTTTCACACAGTACATGACTCACCTCCATGTGCAAAGCAAACTTTCAGCTTAGGAAATTTTTCAAAAATTCCTCCCATAATCATGGAGCAAATGGCCATGGTTGTTTCTGTTGGCATGCCTAAGAAGAAACACAGCTTAGTTGTATAAGGACTTAACTTCTTAAATTTCCTATTCAAATTTTAAATGTTATCTTAATTCTTCCATTAGCTTTGAGCCTACTGAAAATGTAGTAGTTGCAGGGCGGCTGCCAAAGGTTACACATTATTTCTACTAAAGGGACACAGAGTTGAACTTTAATTAACTGAAATGAAAACACAGGACCAGAAGGGAAGATGTTCTGAATTCTAAGTCCAGTTTTTACTCTGCACCACTAGGACAGATGGGTATGTCCTGAAATACCCAGTACAGGCTTGATTCTGGCTGAGTTGGATGCTCAGTGTCAGAAACAGAAGAGCAATTTAGGTTCCTAGAGCAGGCCTCAGTTTCTGAGCACACCCAATGTAATTAGAATATCATGCTATTTTAAACACCTAACTTCAGACATCCCACTTGAAATTAGGAACTGAGTTCCCTTCATCTATGGGGGAAACAACACCTATCCAGTTCAAAAGGTTATTTTTCATTAATGTCTTACCATATGCTCAGATGCAAAGCCTTATTAGGCTTAATGGGAAGATATTTTCTTTACACTTTGTTGAGTAAATGCAACAATTTTATTGTCTTCTCAAATCTGTGTTGTTGAGCCTGCTCTGATGAAGACTAATTGATATTGTTTTTAAGATAATGCACTGGTGATTGGGACAGCAAGATTTTCCAGTGTATATTGCAGAACATATATGTATATTGTCTATGTTTTTCAGAACTGGTGACAGTGTGAAACCTTGCAAAACAAAACAATGCAAAACAAAATACATGAGGGTGGAATCAGGTCTAAACACCTCCAGGTAGCAGAACAACCCTCCTCCTGTTTTTCAATGTTTTTGTGGTTTAATCAGATAGGGAAAAAACAGAAACTAGGTAATTCCCTACATCTATTGAGAGCTTTCAGAGTACATGTTGTTTAAGCTACAGTTGTTGTAAAGTTAGATTTATTTCCTCTCTGATGAACCTATTTCTAAGATATAACCCAAGAAATTCTAGGAAGCAATGTCTAGTTTTGCTTACTCCTATATTTACTGCTGTTATTTTTGAGGAGCTCATTTCTGAGCCAGTTTGCTTCTCCCTAATCATCTGCTCTTTGTATTTAGGACAAAAGAGAATACTATATTCTGTTGCTAGTCTGAATAATTGTAATTCTAAGTATTTAAAAGAGAAACTAAACAAGCTTAAAAATAAATGACTGCTGAATTTACACAACAGACTTAATAATAATATTAGATGAAAAACAAAGGTTTGGCAGCAAACGACATAATTTTTCTCTGTGCTTGTACTCTACTTGGCAACAATCTTCTGGGCATAATCCAGTTCATAAATGTAGGTTAAGCTAAGTAAATATACACTTACCTATTAGCCAGGGAAACCAATATTTGGACATCCTGCCATCTATCTGCATGTCCCAGGGATGCACAAAGAGACAGCAATTTAATTTTTCAGCAGCCTGCAGCAAAAAGAAAAAGTCTGAATCTTGACTACTCATACCAAAATGCATCTTAGATCTTAGTCATGCTTTTAAATTACCTGCAAAACTGTACCGAGCAGTAGTACTAGTAATGAAAATAGGCCCACGAGTGAGAACTATAGCAATAGTTATATTTACTCCTCCGGACCATATTCTGAAGTCCTCACTCAGTTTCAAAGCTCTTTTTGTGACTACAGGATTGGAAACATAGATGGTAACATCTTTTTAGTAAGCCAAGTGTTTCTCAGATTAATGCAGTACAAAAATGCTTTTCCAGCTGTTTGTCAGCCATACTGCATTATAAAACTCAGTTCATGCAAAAATTTCTTTGGTTTCATTAAAAATACAAGCATGAATTATCATAATGTCTTATAGAACCATTTTAGGATAGTTTTGCCGAACTGTTCCAGCTGCATTCAGAAATTTTCATTGAGTTGCACTGCATTTGTCCCCTTTGGCCCTCTGCCCGGCTTAGAAAGAGTGAAAATATTCCTAATCCATCCTAAGAGTTCAAAATCTGGCTGTAGTCTGATCAATAACCCATCTCTATGCAAGTATATTAAATTTTCCAAAACTACTGACATCTTTGAAAAGGAAAACAGAAGGACAGTGTCAGATGCTGATTCTGACTGATTTAATTGTGTGCTTAAATTTAAATATACAGCCATCAGAGTCATTCATATGCTTAACCAAGATTTAACAGCTTCGTTTTGTCAGATGTATTTCTGGACCTGCTCTTGTTGCTAAGGAGATTATCACACATTTGAAAAATTTGGGTTTATTTACCCATACACGCATAAATAAAAGCTGCAACTTTTGGATCGTGGAGAATAATTGCCATCTACATTTGTAAACTAGAAATAGCAATTCAATAACTGGCCTGGTAGTTTGATGAAGCTCATTATCAAATATGGCTTGATTTCACAACCTGTATTATCCAGAGATGTTTCTAAAAATGATAGAGGCTACTTCCTACATGTGTGACACATAAGCTGAAGAATGTGTAGTGTAAGAGAGAGAGATCCCAGTACAAGAGAGGGATCTCAGGAGCAGAGAGACATGAAGTTACTAGAGAGAGTCCAAAGGTGATGAAGGGACTGAGCATCTCTCCTGTAAGGAAATGCTGAGAGCACTGGGATTGTTTGGCCCTGGGAAGAGAAGATTCAATGGGGATCAGGGAACATCAGGCTGCCCAGAGAGATTGTGGAGTTTCCATCCTTGGAGATCTTTGAAAGCCATCTGGGCAAGGTCTGGCTGTAGGTGGCCCTGCTTGAGCAGGTTGTTGGTCCAGATGGCCTCCAAAGGCCCCTCCCAACCTCAGCCGTGCTGTGATTCCATGAATGTGGGCATCTCCAGGAGTAATAAGAGTTGATAATTGACTGCATATGGCCATAAAAACAAATAGTCCAGGTGCTGCACCAACAGAATTTTTGAATAAATCGAGCATCCTGAAAAACAACCTCTGTGAATGAATTTCAAGGTGACAGCTCTAATAAATTGTGAAACAGATACAGAATGTACATTGATTAAAGCCCATAATTTAGACAAATGACCTCTTCATCTAGACCTCAGAATCTTTAACAAATGCAATCTATAAATTAATTTTTTAATCAATATATTCAGTTTGGAACTTTCGATCCTATTTACATAATTCTATGTGGTACTTTGGTGCTATAGGTATCTCTGATAATCTCAGGGAGTTTTATCAGTTATTTCAATAGAATCGGACACAGTAACTTGAACACAAAGGCAAACAGTGCAGAAATACTTTATTTGATACTGCACTTATCATCATAAACCAAGAAGGCAGCTCTACAGTGATAAAAAAGTTTTGTTATTCATTATTATAAATATGTTCCAGAATGTTTTATGCTGTACTATTGTCATTATATCCTATAGTGAATTGTCGTATACAATTAAAGCTGAGTCTTTCTGATCACTAAGCAGATTAGAAGGCTCAAACGACAACTGAATGTGCCCCAAGAGGTTTTTAGACAGAATTCCATATCACAGTATTCCCCCCAAAAAGGACAGAAACAGCAACTCACGGCATAAATCTCGTACAGTTCTGGGGCATTCAGGTCCCACTCATTGACATGAGATCCTATCTGCACTCCAGGAAATCCAAGTTCCTTCACACAGCGATGCATTTCCTTCACAGCCAGGTCTGGAGCTTGCAGAGGCAACGTACCCAGGCCAATGAACCTCTTGGGGTATTTTTTTACTGTAGCAGCTAAGTCATTATTTAATATCTGGGCTAGATCTAAAGTATCCTGAGGTTTGGCCTGGTAAGACATGAAGCAGAATAGCAGATTAAAATATAATTCTCAAATGTTATCACCTTTGGAAGATAAATGTCACTGCAAACAACTGATAGACAGGGTGTGAACCCAAATTTGCTTTACAGTTCTTAATAGTTGGAAACCAGTAGGGCTAAATTCTGCCTTGTTCTAAAACCTCTGGGTACAGTTCTGCTTCTTTTCTTGAATATTTTATTAACTGCTATTGCCTTTACTGCTCAAGAAGAGTGTAATAAAGCCCAGGTTGCTGATGCACTTAAGTATCTGGTCTTTTGTGTAAACCAGTCCCCTGGTTTCGTTCATTCCAATGCAAAAACCTCAGTGTATCATTTTTATACATAGCAATGAATATTTACTCTCCTATTACTGGAGTTGAAGAAATAAAAATAAGAAATGTGAGATTCTGGAGAATGAGAATTCTACAGAGAAAACTTGAGCAAACTTCTCTAACATTTAGAAGGAGATAGCAGTCATAATTCTAATAAGGGAAGTGCAATATCCAGACAATCAATCTCTGTTTTTTTCCTCCAATACATATTTAATGGAAAAGATTCCTTTAGATAGCAGAATAAAATTTTAGAGAGATGTTACTCAACAAGAAATTCTGAATATCAATACTAGTTTTATGTGGGCTTAACAAATGGGTCTTAATGCACCTATCTCTTTACATATATGTATAAACATCTTGAACTGTACACATTGCTAAATAGTTAAATTGAGAATGTATTCAGAACAGCATTTTACTGTGATTTATCTTCTCAGCATGTTTTTATTTCTTTGAAGCACTCAAGATCACCATGTGGGGAACACAGTAACTTAAATTTGCCCCTGAATTTTAAGATTGAAAGCATTCTAGGTTAACGAGTCCCATGCCATGTTTAAAGGAAAGTGGGAGAAGACCACAAATACATATTTTATGTCTTTTTTTTTTTCATGAGAACATACTGATGGATGTCTAGCTTCCATGGGATCTCTACATATATGTCTACCTGCTAACAATGGATTCATGCTGTATAAATTTTCTCTCTCCATTTCCAGCTGCCCCCATAAGGCCCCCAGAAGAAATCCAGCTGTTGTCTTGTTCTTTCTCACTTTGTGTGCTCCTGGGTGGAGCTTTGCCAGGACACCCTGTTGGTTCTTCTCATACCTGCACTCCTTTTTTGCCTTTTTTATCAATTCTAGTGACTACTTCAATCACCTAATTTATAGGAAGATGCACTTATATTTTTAAAATTTTGCTTCATATGAATTACAAAATATGCTAGTAGGAACCTACCCAGTAGCTGAACATTACAGGGACTGTGGACAGGACCTGGACTGTAACTCCTGAGTAAGGAAAAACAAATATTAATGCTTCATTTTTTTTGTTTGTTTTTGATAAAATGTTACTATTAGGAAAGTACTTTGGTTTGGGAGGCAGAATGTAAAAGCTTTAATGATAAGAAAGACTTGATTTAACAGTGACATCGATTTTTTAAATGAAGGATCATGGTAATAAATCTTGCAGAGTATCATTTTATTAGGATTTGGATATTTTTGCCAAGTAGAAGAAAAGTAACACTTCCAAACTTATACTACATTATTTGTGACATTTTTTTGATATTAGAAGTGTTTAGTATGCACATGTACAATCAATTAAAATAGCAATATGACATTACTCTGACAAAAATGAAAGTGACATTAAACAAACAGAATACAGTAACTTACATTTACTTTTGGATCACATTTGTCATAAATATTTAATAAATAAATCAATTAGCTCAAAGATAAACAACATTATATTACCAATGGTTGTTAAATAATGTTTTCCTAAGAGTTCCCCAAATGTATTAGGTTTCATTCGTTCTGTGTCTGGACTACTGAGCTTGTAAGTATAAGAAAATCTGCCTGTTTTCGGAAATAATTTTGATGTTAACAGTAAGGACAGTTAAGTCCATATTGTTTTGTTTCTGTCTAAACACGAATCTATACCATAACCGGAGGCTTTAACACAGGAGAAAATAGAAAGAAAAGGCACTTAGGGTGAACTGAAATATCTTCTCTAACAAATTTGTGATGATTCATGTCGCGGAACTGTGATGTTAATTACTTTTACAGCTTGTTTTATTGAGTGGATCAAGACACAGGTATGTACACCAATTAGATCTAGCACATATGATTAGGAGAACTAATTGAGTCTTTTTGCTCCATTGGATACCATTTCTTATTACTGGCAAGATTTCTAGGGCATTGCACAAACAATGCCTTTTAGCAATCAAGCTGTAAGTTATGTCTCTGAGTTAATAATACCTTGCAGGGACTGATTCTAGTTTTGTTCAGCTGGCACACTCTTGCATCTTTGTCCCAAAATTATGCCATGTTTGGAGGTTAAATTTTTTGGTATAATCTATCTCAGCCTGTGTTACAGAAAGCAGTCTTCGACCTGAGAAGCCACAGCCTTCTAAACCAAAAAGGAATAAATATGTCCCATAGTCTTTAGCATTAGTTAAGCAGTAAGAATGAAAGAATGAAAACCACCAAGAACTTTTTTTCCCTACTCTTAATTGGTTGATGCCAGTATGTCTGGAGTGCTGTAATAAAAGGGGACACTTTTAGGACACAAGTCACCAGATGGTGCTGTAACATACAGCTTTAGATTTTTATTTATTTTTTTCTTAATCCAAGCAGGCACTGGTTAGTTCATTGAGAAATACGGTGGTATTGGTTTTATGATACATTTTCTTTTATGGAGAGCTGCTGCAAAAATGTGAAAAAAATTGCTCCTGTGATTTCCCTTTGTCTACAGCAAATATATGGGGCAGAACTGTTTTGTAGAAACTTGCCATTAGTGCTGAGGGAAATATCTGAAAGAGAAGGATGCTCAAAGGCTATTTATGATCCACAGTGTCGCTGAGTGATTTGGTAATCCCCAAAATCCCTGAGCTAACTCAGGGAAAGATTACAGTCTACTCAAGGCATGATTCTATTACAAGGCAGCATATTTCAGCGTTTGCAAAGACATTCTGGCATTCCCATTAAATGTCTAATGGCTGGAGTTTCAAATACTGCCTTTCCCGGGTGAAAATGAAGTAGTTGAAAATTACCTAAATTGTGTTGACATAAATTGCCCACTAGCTGGTGAGTTCCCAAACTGGCCTATGTTATGTGTTGCACTAAACCTCCGTAAGAAGAATGACCCAGAGTCTCTCCCAACACAGAATCACAGAATAATTTAGGTTGGAAAAAACCTCTTAGATCGTAAAGTCCAACCATTAATCCAGTGCTGCCAAACCCACCAGTGAATCATGTCCCCAGGTGCCACATCTACACGTTTTTTAAATCCCTCCAGGGATGGTGACTCCACCACTGCCCGGGGCAGCCTGTTCCAGTGTTTGACNGGCAGCCTGTTGTTTGACAAACCTTATAGTGAAGAAATTTTTCCTAATATCCAGCCTAAACCTCCCCTGGTGCTACTTGAGGCCATTTCTTCTTGTCCTATCACTTGTTATCTTGGAGAAGAGACCAACTCCCACCTGGCTACAACCTCTTCCATGTATTTGTAGAGGGTAATAAGGTCTGAGAGAAGGAAACAATAATCATAAAAATGCTTCTTATAAAATATCTGCTTTTTAAAGCAATTCAGGTGTTTGTTCCTTATGAAAAGTTGAAGATATTCAAGTTGTGCCTACTGGGAAACTGATGTAGGAATTATTCAGGCCTCAATACAAGCAAAAAATAATCTTTAGTGACATAATATTTCTCTTCCAAAAGTAATTTGGAATTACAGTATTAATAAGAACTAGCAAAGATAATTGATCAGGCTAAAAGTTCCTTCCCTCAACCTCAGTCTCCCATCTTACCAACCTTATTTAGTGGCATGTATTGTAACTTGATGGAAAATAATTTTGTGAATTTGGCATCTGGGTAAGTTTCTTTCTAAATGAGGAAAACTCTCCTTTCTGAGAAAGTAATTGTACCAGTTCTCTAGGCTCAGAGTCCTCTAGCAAAAACACAGAATGAAGTTGCAACATCTAAACAGAAAAAATGTATTAGAAAAGGAAACAAACATACAAGAAATCCTATGAGTAAGAAGAATATTTTTAACATTTGGAACAAAAACGAAAGGGCTTTCTCCTTTATGTGAATCACTTTTACACCTGGAATGTATGGTGCCTTCTCAAGTTCAGAGTCAGTCATCCTTACTAAGATCAACGAGTTCCTTACTGCCTTAAAATCCCACCAAAATTAATAACTTATTGTGGGGAATAAACTGCTACTGAAAATGAGGAAAGTTATGGGAATGTGTCCCATCTGAGTAGAAAGCATATAAGTTTTCAGTGGCTTTCAATGAATTTAAACTAATGAATTAGCATGCTAAACCTTTTTTTGTTATTGTTATTGAGCACTTTCAGATGCACTAACAGAGAAGTTGCCATTATTCTAAATGAGGCAGAATGATTTCAATTCCTTCATGGAGGTACCTGACTGGTCCATCTCTTTAATCCGTACTTCTGGATCCCAGCAGTTCTCTTGAATAACTCTGAAAACCTTTCCATCCTTCATCATCTTTGCCTGTCCCTGTGAAATGACATTTTCATATATTATAAATGTGACAAAGTAGTACCTGCTAACTTATAGTCACTTGAGTATGTTGTGCTCCCTACAGAAATTCAGTGGCAAAATTTTGATCTTTTATTTTTATTCACTAGGTATTTTCAAACAAAGACTATTTTAAAAATAGACCTTAATAAACCAGTCATTTATAGTCCAGATTTAATTCTTCAAAAAAAACCCCAAACCTCTTTCTTGTACAGTGTATATCACTCTACATTTATTTGAAAAAGATATCAGGTACCCTAACCCAAGTTTATCCTCAAACCAAATTTTGACCTGAAAAACAATGTTCTAATTAAATCTGTGCTAAATTTTCCCTTTGGGTATGTATGTGTTCTTTTAAAGTCAATAGCATCACAATGATTCCAGTAACTACAGAAATAATTGTGCAACTCAGTTAATTTCAGCCCAGTTATTTCATGGTGCCAGTGATACTGAGACAAAAGGAGACTTACTGTGTTGTCTTCAGGTTACTTTTTCTCCTTGGGAAAAAAAAATGATTAAAGAATTTGTATTTGAGGAAAAAAATCCCCAACAAAACTTAAACACAGCATAAACCCATGACCTGAATCAGTGTAATACCTTCCCCATACGCCAATTCCCAAACTTACAAAGCTCAAAATATCACAGTCCTGAAGTTTAATAGTGTTCCTTTATCAACTATGGAAACTTCTTAAATTTCTTTGTTGTTTGATGTGTGAATCGTTCGAAGAGGTTGAGTGGGCACAGTGTCACCACATTAGCAAAATAAGTTGTCTGTGGCAATTGGAGGCATCCACAAGCTGCCACAGACCTGGGAAGGCAGACACACAACAAGAGGCTTCCTGCTGGCTTACAAATGGAGGAGATACAATTCACCAACACCTGCAAGCCCTGAGTATTTCTTGGTTGTTGGAAGCTACTGTGGGGATAAATGGAAATTCAGAAGATCCTCCTGATGCTGTGCACTTGGGATGGGTAAGTGAGGTCATGCAGCAGATGCACTGGCCAGAGGACACACTCTATCTGCAGTTAAAAATTGAAAACCACATGAGAAAACACAGCAACTGTTCCTTCACCTTCACAGGAAACAGAAGCTAAAGTGCAAGGCAGTCTTCTGTCTCTTCGAAAAAGGGAATTCTCTCTCTCTCCAAAGGTCACTTTTATTTTCCCTCACAAAATCAGTCTTATTTAAGATCCCGTCAATTTTTCTAAAGAAAAGAACCTGTTCAATCAAAATATTTACTGCTAGTATGCTCAACCAGAGGGGTTTCAGTCCTCTTCCTCTGAGAAGCCAAACTGTTCTTAACCTTGAATTTGTTATTAACTTCATACATCATTCACAAATATACTGCCCTAATGAATATTTTAAATCTCTCCTCAACAAATCTAAGTGTGCTGCCTTGGCAAACTGTCAAGTTACTTGTTAGCTGTACTGCAGATTGGGAAAATTACTTGAAGTATTACGACTACATGGTTCTAATCCTCTGGTCAAATATTTCATGTTCTTGTAAAATTGGTTTTCCAACCTGACAGAAAGGTTTACTGTAGCCATGCACTCCAATACATCAAGAAAAGTTTAGTGTATTGATGCAGGATGTCTAATAAACAAAAAAATTGAGATATGAAAGAAAGGCAGAGTAGAACTGAGCATTGCATCACATACGAAGAGATCACATGGACTTTACTATTCCATTCTATTCTACACTACTCTATCCTGTTCTAAACATTATCTGATATTTAATGTTTTAATTAATTTATGTGGAAATGGAGAGATATTTAGCAATTAAGTGCAGCAGGCTGATTTGGTTCAGCAAACTACGTTTAAAATTCTCCCATCACATCCCAAATTGCAATTCTTTAAACATGCATGTAATTATTTTCTTCCAGTTTGACCCTGATGCTTCTTCACAGAATGATATGGAAGCTTGTTTTTTTGTTTTAATCTTTGGGGGTTTTTTTTAATCTTAAGAGTTAACATCCCCAGCTCCACACATCTGAACAGGATTTTATTTTGCCATGGACATTTTTCATGCAAACCTTTTGGACGGATGTAGGCTGGACTGAATTCTCTGCAGAGCGTGTAAGGCTATTATTGACTTGCCATAAAGTTCCTTTGCAAACTATTTTTATCACAGAATTTTAGCATCAGACCTGTCACAAACAGCTAAGTTGCCAAAAATGTGTCCAGTTATTCTCTCCTTCCTGCAGCTACCACGTATCCCAGGAACTGTGCCATCCACTCTTTGGTTCTGCAGGTGCCTTGTTCTTATTTATTAAAATACCAGTTTCTTTTGGATACTTCTCACAGATACAACTGCATTTAACTAAAAACAAATCTCCACGTAATCTGTTTTAGGCTGACCTATCTTATTGAAAAGAATTTCTCAGAGGTATCCATTCCACGTGTTGAAATGGATCCTGGTTCATACAAGAGAATGTGAGTTCCACCTTTCAAGCAAAAGGTTCTGCTGAGATTAGGACTGATAATTCTTCACAGGAGATAGAGCTAGAGAAATCTGTGTCAAGGACAGAGCTAATCTTATTGCCATTTGCTTCTTAATAGATTTACTGTGTTTGTATTGATGACAACACAAGATCAGCTTAGAGCACCAAACAGCCCAAACCTTGCAGTGATGATCCAGCTGTACCCATCCACCGTATCCATATCTCTGTGGAGGAAAGAAGAAAAGGTCAGTCCTAGTTAGCACTCTGCAATAATAATAATAATAATAATAATAATAATAATAATGGCAGTTCTTACAAAAATCTCTCATTTAGGAGAAACACTTAAGACATGCTCAGCTTTGAGCCTGAGTAACTGAAGTGTAACTGGACTGGACCCATGGTGTTTGTAGATCTGGAATTCCAGCTCCCAGTTCAACAACACTTTTAAACAACTGATTCAAAAATGCTGAAGTTGTTTACTATATTGAGGTTCTAACTGAAATAATTTTAACACTGAAAAAATTAAATTAAGCATTTGGCAGTGTGAAAATTGAGCTGACAACTTTCCAATCTGTGATCAGTTAATCATTAGCACAAAGATGCACTGATTCCACTTCTCAGCTTCCATGATTCAGCAGCAGGAGTGAAGGTCAGGCTCTTGTCTATTAATATTTAAACAGCCAAGAGAAGCTAAAAAGGAGAAGCTTAGATGCTCATTGATTCTTCCAGAGAGATTCAAAATTGTTCATGCAAAACCTACATAAGATGCTGATTTCCTTTTACTTTCATAAATTATCAATTAGAAAGGAATGAACTCTTGAAATATCGGAGTGAAAACAATGCTCAGAATTCCTATTTTTTCATAAAGAAACATTTAAAAGGAAACCAAATAAAAGCAGGCATTTCTTTCACTGAAGTGCAAACGATTCGGATACAGTCCTGAATCTCCTGTGACACCACATCATCACTTAATGCCACTGTGAGCTGCCCTGATGTGGGTGTGCCAAGCCAGGCCTCCTGCCTTCAGCCAGAGATGCAGTGCCTGAGGCTGTGTATGCTTTGTTTAGCTGTGTGGATATGTATATTTCATTTAAATTTATACATTTATAGGTTTATACAGCTAGAGAAATATTGAAATTTGGGGAAAATGTAATGAGTGACAACTAATGAGATCTTTAAACTACATCCATGCTAATTGCAACTGTAAGCTGTGCAGAAAACAAGTACCTTAAAGGTACTGAAGGAGCAAATAGGCAATAGAGAAACTCACTGCTCTGGTTTTGAACTTCTTTTCTTCTTTTTTCCCTTCACCTATTAGTTGTATATATATTGACAGTTCTTATCTCTTTTTTTTTCTATGAATTTTTATACTTATGATAATTTCCTAGCCTGTTAACTCAGAAAATAGAATTTTCTAGGTTGAAGGTTCAGTATTAACAAAGCTGGAAAAAAGAAGAAGTTTAGCACTAGCTAAATGTGTGCATGTTAAGATGCCTCATTGGTTTTCCTAGCATGAGATGTAGAGATCTGTGTTAATGGATTGAATTTTCAGAGGACTCCAGGGAATTCTGAGAGTTGTTTTCTACCCTGAGCCCATTAATAAACCATTGAATCACTCAGAACAGAGGAAACAAAAACTAGCAGGTGGAAACTAAATTTTTAAAATTTGGTATTTGCCTCTTTATTTGTGTTTCAAGAAATGCAATATTGGCCTACAATGTCTAATGATACTGAATTTAGTCTGGATGTACGTCTGTGAACATCAAGGGATTCCTGGGGTCATTTTATCTCAGTGAATTTCTTGCCCTTTTAAAGTATATACAGACAAAAATATATTAAAAAAATTTAAATCATATAAAATTAGAATGAAGGTGTTTTTATGAGGTTATTGCACAAACAAAGACAAAATCTGAAACAAGCAAAACTCATCTGTCTTTGTAGTCTGGATATTTAAACTCCTATCCATTTAAAACAGACACAGTTGTTCTAAAAAGTATCTATAATCTCACCTGCATTATCCAGTGTATATGTGTTTTTCATCAGGAGCTCTTATTATTACAAGTAGAAAGTTCAAATAGATATTTATAAAGTCCTTCCTAGATAAACAAGGAAACAAACATTCCTTTCCAGGAGGTTTTATGCATAATGATGTTATTTTCCACTACTAATGAAGAAATAATCCTATGTATGCATTTAAGGCAAGGCTGTCTCATTACTTTTTTCTAATGTGCTGTTTACACTTTTCAGCTGCCCTCTATCTAATACTGACTGATACTGGACTGCTTAAAATCACAGAAACACAGAACTAATAGATATGAAACCCTTTCAGATTTATTACATTAAAACCTAAATGACATTTTCTTTTCTCAAATACATTTCACAGGATCATGAAAAATATTACCGACTAGAATAAATTTATGTCACTGAATAATAATAGTAATAATACCATGCAAAGATTCAAAATTAACACAAGCTGACTTATAGCTTCACTGTTCTGACAACTGAGATTTTGTATTTTTAATACAATGGCCTATTTCTTTCCAGTAACTGAAAAAATAACAGATAGTAGGAAAATGATGATCATCATCAATTAACTGTACTTAGAGTGACCCCACTCCCATTGAAGCTAATGACTTTCATGCCTGTGGGTGTAAGATGTGAATGAATTTTGTCTCAGTTAACATTAATCTTGTCTAATATTTGATGATTTATTTTATTTAAAACAGAAGTGAATACCATTTAAGAACAAAACAGCTCTATTTTTATCAAGAAAGTAGAATTTACATTTTATAATCTGACAATTTTAGGTCTCAAAAAACCCAAGGAAAACTGTAAGAATTGCTTCAGAATAAATAAAAAGTGGGGAAAAGAGTCCAGTTTTACACTCCTTTCTGACTGGACTCTTGCTTTGCAAAGTAGTGCAATACAAATATTTTACAGCAGAAAAAAAATCAAATTAGATAAAAACCTAGAGATATTTACCACAGAATCCTTCATCCATTTTTCATTCAAAAATCACATTGGTAGAAATGGTTGCTGATAACATAAGGCACTGAATATCTAAACCCTTATTACCTTTTTTAGGTCAGGCCATTCCTTAGGTAGAATGTGGCTATGAATATCAATTTTCATTTTTGAAGTAGCAGAGGAGAAATACTCCTTCAATGCTAATGTTTTCTGTGTAAATGCTACTGTCCTTCCTGTCCCTGGATCACAGGTTATTAACTTTGGCTGCTGTCCAGATCCACCTGCTGTCTTATCAGGTGAATGAGGTACAGTGGCCAACCAGGGAGCCCAATTCCAGAGGAGTGGCTCTCCAAAAGAACAAAGACTTCTAGCAGAAAGTTCCTGTTAATGCATAAACTACAGCTGACTGAGGGCAAAGGGAAAATACTTGTTTACATTGGCAAAATGAAGGGATTTATTTCACACAGAATCTAAAATGTTGAAAATTATTCAATAAAATTGAGTTAGAATAAATGTATTAAACATGCTGACTTGAGTTTCCTCCCTTCTCCCTTAGATTTTGAAACAATTTGTAGAGAGCATATAATATACCCTTGTCAGACAGTCACATATCCTCATCTATTCTCTTTTTTCTTTTGCATTTCCTTTAAAGTTATATTAAAAAACCCCCCACAGAAATATTGAATTGTAGCCAAATATATGCTCTGCACTCTATTTCCTCCTTCTCATTATTGGCTCACTCAGGATATTTACACAAGCTACTGCATAATGGTTCTTACAGCCTCTCAAGCTGGCTCAAATATATAGTAATACATATATGTATTTCAAATATAACAGTTTCTGCATCCTAAGTTAAGCTTAACTGGAGCTATTTCAGATTTCCTGTGAAACTACATCTCATCTTTTGCCCTTTACTCAATTTAGAATTACACTTCTTTGCTCAAGATACCCTTGCTCTTTACTTGTGCTGTATTTTTGTCTTTAATTTATTTCCCTGTAGTTTTATTTCAATGTATGTTACTCACATGATGGCTTCTTGTGAATGATTGTTAACCATTCCCTGATTGATTTTTCTTAGTGAAAAATGCTGATTTTTTCCAAAACTAAATGCTGTTATGAATCTTGCAACTTGAATTCAAGCATCTTGAAAAAAAAGTGGCCCATTTTGTTTGGGCTTGACAAAATAAAATGAACACTTGTATTTCCCTACTTGTTCACTCATTAAGCCAGTCTGCTCTGGATTTGGTCAGATAACTTTCTTAAGAGTTATTTTTCATGTCAACTTCTTGTGACAGGTTTGGTTGGTTGTTTGATCCTGTATTTCTCTGCAGCAAGAGGTCACTGAAGAGAGAATGTTCAAAAGAAATAGGAAGCAGCAGCTTTGGGAGAGTATTCCCCAAATAAAGCAAGACAGCCAACAATTTACTTTAACAGATCAAAACTCTGGGATTGAAAATTGCAATTATTTCAGTCTCAAAAATCAATCTCTTCATGACCAGGCTGCCAGGTTAAGCAGCAAATTTGCTCTCCTGCTCCCAAATGTGACAGCTACACTCTGATGTGGCACTGCAGTGTCAGCCTGTTGGCAGCAATGTTCCTGCATGGGCTACAGCTGACAGAAGAAAGAAGTATTGATTCAGCCGTGGGAACTCTGCACCATGAACCCACAGATGTGAGGCAAACAGTTGAAGTGGGTCCTTCAATAAAGAGATGTCTGGAAGACAATTCCCTATTTAAGCATAGAAAGCAGAGTGAGTGAAGGAGAGGGGCAGGGAGAGATTTGTGCATCTGAATAGTCTAGGACACCAAATTTCTGAAGTCACCATAGCTGCAGGATACCACGCAGAGCTCAGCCGCGTTTCTTCAACACTGAGCTTAATTTTCCTCAGCTCTAAAAAAAGCTGTAGTTGTTGGTTACTGCTCCCAAGACACAGCTTAGCTTGCAAACAGTGTAGTACTCCCACGCTGCACTTCATTTAACAAAACACATCATTTGGAAACCACACCAGTTGAAGGCAAAATGTGTATGCATTTCACTTGATCGAAGGGCAGTAAGACACCTGTCTATATCCAACATGATCTATTGAGGCAGCAGCAGAAAGACCTTCACTGGCTGTGAACAAAAACCTCTTCAGCTACACAGGGACCCAACCTGCTCTGAGTACAATGGTTTGGAAACCAGGAAACCTTCACCCATGTTTTGGACAATCTGTCTGATCACAGCGAGCAATTTCTGCCTCTCAGTCTCTGTGCTGAGCTTGTGTCCCAGTGCAACACAGTGGATTTTGGCATGGCCCTTGCTACCTGTTTCCATCTGCTTGTGCATTTCTGGCGTGTGAGACAGAGGTGCAGGAATTGCCAGGAGAAGCAGGAGAACGTGCAGCTGTGTCAGATGGCCCAAACAGACAGAGCTGAGCTTAAATTCACCGTGCTCTATGTCAGGCAGGAGGCTATTTTGACCAGACAAAATATTTTACATGCTCCATGTCTGGGGCAACAGAAAGTGGTATTTTACTGTTTGTGAGCCCATGTAGGACATGAACTGTACCTATTCTTGAGCTGCCCACAAATAATCTACATTTAGAGCATTTGGAGGACACCACAAAGCTGGTTGGAAAAAAAATAAAGATCAGTGCATAAATATACTTGCTACATCTGCTAGGGAGGGGAACTAAAATATACACAGAATTCTTCCCAGCCAAAAGTAGCCTCCACACATTAGGATGGGATATACATCAGGATGGCATGCCCTCAAGGCTTAGTACACTTATGCATGGTATATGTGTCTTCAAGATCTCATGCAATAAAACATGCATTTATTATGACCATTAGATACCAAACTGCATCCTAGATTTTGAGCAACTTCCCATATTTTTGCATGTGGGCATTATATGATGTCTATTTGTGCAGTTTTGGATTAGAAAATATGATTAACAACTCCTTCAAAGACAATTTAGCTAGAGACCATTCAGGCCAAGGCTGATTTCAGATACAAGTCTAGCAGATCTATAGGGCTTTATTTCACTATAGGGACAAGCACTAAAGTGAAAATGGTGGTAATTGTAGGGCGTAAAGTGCTGTTTTCCAAAGGTATTTAGCTGCTTTTCTGAAACAAGTACAGAATCTGAGATTTGGAATCTTCAGATGGAAATTCGTGATCTTTGTTTATCAGGGTGAAAGTATTTCCTTGTAGCAGTGGGAAAACCATGACATCTTCAAAAGAGGCTGCATCAGCAAACCTTGGTAAGCTCTGCAGACAGCTCTGCCACACACCTGCTGCCAAGGCAGCCCATTTTCAGTAGGATGAACACAGACACAAAGAGGCAAATTCAGGATGCTGATGTTAGAAAGGGCTAAAATACTCGTGCCAGGTTTTTATACCTTCCATTTTGCATGTCCTTCTCCAGCACTTGTTCTTTGAATTGCATGTTTGTTTGTGCAAATTGCCTATTTTACACATGTGCACAGCTCCAGAAAAACAAGTGAAAAACTCTTTGTGCTTCATAGCTAAGATGAAGTACTTAAAGAATATGTTCCTTTCCAAATGAAATAAATGTTGAGCAGCACACTTATATTGGTTGCTTAGCAACAGGTTATCCTTTGGCTGTGCTGGGGACTGCACGGGTCCTTTGAGACTGCCATTACAGACCTGCTTGGAAATGTCAGATTTGGAGAGGATGCAAAAGTCAGTAATTCTGGTTTTTTCTGTGGTATCAAATAATTAAACCTATCCTATTAAATTAGCCTGATCACAGAACTTAATCCTCTTCTGGGACTCCAAAGAACACAGACCTCAGTGGACGTGGTATGGTCTGAGTTCTGCAGGGACAAACAACAATGGTTATGGTTTCCCTTCTAACGAGGAATAATCCTGTGCAGTTCCCATGTCGCACTTTCCATACACAGCTCTCAAGTGCTCTACAGTGGGTGCTATTTTTGATAGGAAGGCATTAGTTTATCTAGCAGACCTACACCAGGAGGGCACGTCCACATCAGCTACACCAGTAAAGTCCTTAACAAAGATGTATCCCAGAGAGTGGGTGGTGTTATGATTCCCTGTACTTAAATGCCATGAACCAAACACTCCAGTGTGACTGCCTAAGCTCCTGATGGCTTGCACAGCCAGTTTTTCCTTTATACACATTTAGAGAATGCAGTAGAAAAGGCAGACACACCTCCAATCTAGAGCCAGCTAAATCAGCTCTAGGTGGCAGCAGTGCAGGTGTACTCATCATTAAATGCTCAAGAGCAGTAGATTTTTCACTTTGTTATTAAAAAGCCTTTGCAGAAACAAACAACTGTAAGAGCCTCTGTTTAGACAAACATCAGAGCTGATGCTGCTCTGTACCTTGAGCCAATTTAGCCTTGCAGTGAAGTTTGGCTTTTTAGCTCAGGTGTGACCCTGTACTGATGAATCTCTGATGCTTCCAAGATCTAAGCTATTAACTTTGCACGGTGAAGCTTCACATTTGCACAAGCTCAGGGTGATGCTCACCAGGTGCTCTCTATTAGACCTGCCACAGCCTTTTTGTGTCACTCAAATTTGTAGTGTAGAGGTGTCCAAGGTTGCTGACGCCTTTGGCAGCCCTGCACTGCTCTGACTACCAACCTAGCAAGAGTTCTGATGAATCACACAGTGGTGAAAGCAAACAGTGTGTCCTCTGCCAAATTCGTGACCATTACTGTGTTCTTTGCTGCCTAAGTTAAGCCATAAAAAATTCCTCATTTATTTCCAGGTTTCTGGAAAATATTACATTGCTGAAATTCAACTGGCATTCTAAAACAATAAGAGAAAAATATATGGCTATCTTTCAAATAACATAATTATTTTCTTAATACACTACAATTGCAATTCTGCAATTTACACTTAACATGCATTTATCTTGCATAGAAATGTTCTACCAAAAATGTTAATTAAATAGATATTTTCTATAATGTATGAGAAAAATTGAACTTTTTTTTTTCCCCCTGTGTCGACTCAAACAAATAAAAAATACTGTATTTAAAAATGTATCAGGTCAAGTGTCATTCCTGTGCAGTGGGAGCAACCAGACAGATACCAACAGCATAAACGTGGGCCAGAAAGAACAGATGGAATGAAGGTTACAGATACTGACACCAAAAAGTCATAATTTTCAAGTTAATACCCCACGGTAACATCTGAAACTGTTTCAATTATTTAGAAGGCTGGTGCCTAAAATAAATAAATAGTAACTCTTGCCAAACGTTGTCTTAACAACTTTTTTCCCTATGTGCAAGATAGTGAAATCCCCACTTTTCCCTCCTTGCAGAGACCTATCTGTACCACTGTTTGGGGGTAGCTGAATTTTGGGGCTAAGGACAGTCTTCTCAGAGCTCTCACTGCTTCAGAAAGGAAAGCCAGGAACCAGCAGAAAAATCCAGTATCTGAATTTGTTCAGCTGCTTCAATGAATTCCTGCCCCTGCCTCTGGAGCTCTCTAGAAGTGTGTTTATGCCTTCTCTGAGCTACTAGGACTGGGCTAATGCAACTGGCTTTTTCCTGGGTCCTCCTTTTCCCAAGGTCTGCTTGAGCATGAAGTTTTGTGTTCCATCATTTCTAAGTAGCTGTGAATCCCTGCCACCAAAGAGATCTCCTGCAAAGGACCAAGATTGTGCTGGGCAGTGCTTAACCATGGCTTTAGGCTGATGATTTAGACCATGGATTTAGACTGATGGTGCGTTTAGTGAGTTTCTGGGAGGCAGGAATACCGGTACCTGTAGATTGCAGCAATGAGTGCCAAAGCAAAGACCTCTCCAACTGTGCAGATATTTACGATGTAAATGTTTAGGGTTTAGTACTGCAGCTGCATTTATTCATTCATCTGGAGGAAGGAGCTTGGCAGATAATTTCTGGATTCTACTTTCATTTGCTGAGTTCACCTACAAACATTTTTCTGTCTTTAAGTTTCAGGAATTATTTTCCCACATACATTAATTCCACTATAACATTTATACCTCAGAATTGTTTCTTTGAAACCCAGAAGATATTAAAATAATGGACCAGAGCGACAATACAATTTGTATTATCACAAGAATTTAAAAAGATCCAAATAGTGAAGCTTTTACTTATTCCACTACCTCTACAAAAGCTGTATCAGCAATGAAAGCAAACTTGCAGTAAGACATTTACATGAGAGGTAAATAAGCATAGTTACACACATGGCTGCAGTGGCCACTAATTTCAAGCCCTAGCATGCAAGTGGCTTGGACTGGGACTACTTTAGTAAACCAACCATGCCAAGCAACATAAGGCTGTGTATTAACAACACAATAATGCTTCAGCTACAAGAAAAGTTCTGTAAATCCTGGTACAAATGATACAATGATACAAATGATTACAAATGATAACCCAAAGCCAAATCTGTCACTGACTGGTAAACCCAAAGCATTTGGTGGCTTTATGCCATGACTGAATTCAGTCACCCAGATCTGATCATTTTACTTTAGCCTGTGGCTTCCACAAGTGGAATAGGAAAGAAAATTAATTTATTCATAATGATTTTTACCATGGCTTCTTGTTTCCCCAATAAGATACCCTCAGTTTGCCATTCCTGGGGAGGGTTCCATTCTAAATAGAAACATGTGCTTTGATTCATGTTCCCTAATAAATATTTACATTAATGCTTAACTTTAAAACACAGTAGGACCACTGGAATCGGTAGCACCGCTAAGCAAAGCAAATGCTAATTGCTGCATTCACACCTGAGTATTCACCTCAGTCCTGCTTAAATTTACATGCAACTAGCTCTGCTAACAGTTATATGCACACAAGGAGGGCACAGAAAGAATGGCTTCAAGACTTACACTATAACTCAGGGATTCCACTGAGGGGTCGTTTCGGCTCCATATGATTCACTATATTTATACTATGGTCACAGCTAAGCAATCATGCTGTCCATTTAAAAAAATAAACCTCTTTTCTTTGAGAAGCCTGTAAGGTGCACTATGATTTACAATTTGTGCCATATGAAATCCGAAGTGCTGACGTGTGTAGAACTAACTCTGCAACTTGAATTCTTTTCTCAACTACTACTTATCTTCCCTTTCAGGAAAAGACAGGTACTGTCTTTCTCTTTTTTAATTCCGCTATTTGGAATTTAACAAGATCCTCTGAGGATGAACAACTTTCTTCTCAATTATTAAAAAAAGATCCATGACTTCATGGCTGTTTTTAAATGTGCTTTACTACTTTGCTTGATTTTTTTCTTTTCTTTGTTTGATGAAAAAGATAAGAAATGTGCACTTTCTTGGTATTGCAGATATGTCAAAATGTGTTCACTGAGTGTGAAGATCATAAACAAAACCACTTCCTAAATAAGATCTATTTTCCCCCTGAGGACATTACCACCCGTATCCATCTAAAGTTTTCATGTAAACTTTTTAACAATGTAAAAAAATTGCAGTTGTTTTAGAAGAACTCTATTATAATGAATCATTTCAAACCCAAGAGAAAGCCCTCTGAAGTCACCAGGAAACCCAGTTGTTGCAGAAGAGATCAATCAAGCAGTGAGTCAAAAAGTAATTTTGAGCCACTGGAAACACAGAACAATTTAAATGAGGACTCACAGGTAAACCTTGCCTGGAGACCAGTAATTAAACACAGGAGTGCTGTTTTTGGACCACGTCTGACGGCCCACACCAGCTTGGTGCCTCAAAAGAGAGACGTGCGTTATAAATCACAAATTATTACCAATGTTTGTGCAGCTCCCTGTGAATAGCCCAGGCTGCAGTTTGCAGTGCATGAAGCAGGGCACCAAGCAGTGACTGCAGTGTGCACAGAGAGCACTCATTCCCTGTCGATGGCACTGGATTTTGCCTGCGGGAAGTGACGCAGGCTCGCGCGCTCTCGTTGTGGCTGACGCTGCAATGTCAGAGAAGAACTGGGCTGAGCTGCTGCAAAGCACTGTGGTGATTTGTAATCAATGTTTTACACGTTCATGGAATTCACTGGCTGGTGAATGGGTATTTAAAAATTCCTTTGTCTCTAGTAATACAGCCTTTTTAGGAACAGAAGAGAAATACATGCTTTCAGATGTCCATTTTTCTAACACACTTGCTCGTCTCTGCTGTGTGTTCTTAAACAACTGGGTAGATTGAAATCTTTTGGGGGCTTGGAGCACAACCATTAGGAAGACAATGTAAAATGCACACTTCAAATATGAGGATTTGAATGTTGATTTTCAGTAAATGTTCACCATTGACTAAATAATAAAGGAAATCCTTGTCACTAACCTTTTCATATGAATACCTGTTAATTAGTAATAAGATTTCATTCCCTTTGTGAAACTCTCAACTTTTGGAAACGAAATATGTGTCTTTATTAAAATAACCAATAATACAATTAACACTAAATAATTTATACTAGTTTCTAATATTACTAATCAACTAAAACTTACATTCAATTTCTTCATCTCAAGTAACAGGAGGAAACCAGTTGCTCTAATTCAGTGGATCTGTATCCTAGTTCATATTTGCAGTTTGTAGGTACTTCAACAATTTGCTTGAAGGCAGGTATCATGACGTATGTTTTTTAGCAGTGTTACAAAAGAGTTGAATCATATCAACCATCAGAGGCAAATACAAACCATAAACACTTCCATGTGAAGGAATCATACATTGCATTATCTACAGCCATGCACTGCATAGGACAATTAAAATTATAGTTTATTAGAGCACAGAGGGTAGCATAAGTAAAATAAAGTTTTAAATACAAAACACAAAGAGTTTCACAGCCTGAATTTATGGCAATGTTTAGGTAAGTTTTTTTCCAGATGGCATTGATCTGTCCTCTTCACAAAAGCCCAATTCAGAAATAACCTTCAGCACAAGTTTAACTACTTTTCTATTATGTGTTCCGACACCATGGAGGATTTAAAAGACTTGTTTAATACTAAGCTAATATTTACTTGATTTCTTGTCCTTGGATACTTTTCCATTATTGGCCGAGGCTAACTGAACTGGTTCATCCAGCTCATATTCTACACCCCTCTTTGAGTTAAATGTGGTTATATCAGATTACCCCTTTCTAACATTTCCCACAAAGAATAAAGAAAAAAGACAGCTCAGAATACAGAATGAAGGGAAGGGTACCCCAGATAATACATTTCTGATCCGTTCTTTTGAAGGTATTGGACTTCTGCTCCACATCAGATGGTGCTTCACTGGTCAGGACCTTAAGTTCTAGAAACCTCAGTCTTGAGCATCACATAATTTTGCAAGAGGATTGCTAACAGTTCACTTCCTCTGGGTGGAGGAAACAACAGTGTATCTATATTTAAACTTGAAGTGAAAAAGAATTCTGATTATCTATTGTGAATTAGCTACTAAATTAAAAATAATTCTCACGTGGAGCTCTTTATTTAAAAGCAATCTTCAGCACTGCACCTTTACTTAGGATACTTCCTATCACTTCAGTTGAAGCCATGTAGCCAGAAAGGAAGCGATTTTCAGCAGTGAAGTCACTCTTAAAATGTTAAATGCAGAAATGGTTGGACAAGTTTTATTCTAAAAAGCACAGTGCACACATGATCAGATATTGTTGCCATGGCTTACTTCCTTTATTGCTTTGAGTAAATCCATATTTGATGCATTAAGGATGGATTGGGTTACTGTTAGGTAGATCAAGTGATTCTGAAGCCACAGTTCTAAGCACAGACTAAGAGTAAGCACAATAGATCATTTCTTATTTTTTAAATCTTTAGCATGTGCAATTATAGGTAAGCTATAAATTAATTTGCACTTAATGAATAATGCCATCTAGTGGGAAAATCAAGAAGTCTAGATGCAACAAGACTGTTTGGACATCCCATGCAATATCAATCTAATTAGTGTTGCAAACACTGGACAGTTTTAATATGGAAATAAGTTTAAAGCAAAAGAACTATAACTTAATTTTCCAAACCTCTTTAAAAACAGATCTTCACAGATGATCTTTAAGGTCCCTTCCAACTCAAATCATTTTATGAATCTATGAATATTGAAGTATCTTCCAAACATATTTTATCCCCAAAGTTAAGATAAGCAAAACAATCTCAATTAACTTATTTTAAGAAATGATTATGGGATGTGAAGCAGACCTTGGTAGGCTCTTGATTTTATTTCCTAATTAAATTTTAGTTAGAGATTGAATTTTTGGTCAACACAATTACACAAACTTCAGGCTGATAAAGAAGACTATTCGAAGTTTACTGGTACATCAGCCAGAACAACGTGTAATTCCAGAGAGTTTCACAATTAATGATCTTCCACTTCATCAGTATGAGGTCACTTTTCTATATTCGTAAATAAATAGGGAAACAAGGTGACCAAAAATCAAAACTATATAAGGTAAAGGAAATAGGCTTATCATAAAAAGATAGAGTAGAATAAGGGGCCTAGAGAGGCTATCAGTATCAGATAAGTAATGTACTCCATTAACTCCCTTCTAAAATCAACAGTAAAGGAACAGTCCAAGAGGAGTAAGTCATCAGTATTTTATTCTTCCTGAAAACATAGCGCTTGCCCTGCATTGGTAAATTAACCTGCTCTTAGGCCTGAATGATCACTATCTCTAAACCTCTGCACATTTTGTGTCAACCTACTTTGGTACTACTTTATCATTTACTAGGTAAAACCTTACAAATCAAAGAACTGTGGGCCTGAAGCACCCTCTGGAGATAATTTAGTCCAACTCTCTTCTCTGAGAAGAACTATCAGCACCACTACACTGAGTCAGTTGTGGTTACCTGTGGCTTTTTTGGTAGCTGAACTTGGAAATCCTCCAAGGGGGAAGATCCCACCTCCTCTCTCAGTAACCTCTTGTGGGGATGCACTAACATCATAGTGAAGGACATTTTCCTAAAGTCCCATCTAAACATCTCAAGATGCAACTTGTGACCACTGGCCATTCATTCTTATGATGCTGCTTATTTTTCCTCTTCAGTTTTGAAAAAGTAATCCTATTGGAGCAGTAAAAGAGATTTTGCACAGTAGAATAAAGGAAAAAAATACCTTATGTGCATGAACTGACTGTGTGACCCCAAGTTCTCAGCCTGAAAGCAAGTCTCAAATAACTAAGGCAAGAAAGTGCTATCTAGAACAAAGTTAAAGAAGTGTAAGTTAATAAACAAGAAACAAAAACTCAGATCTATTTTATAACTAAATAACAACTACACCCAAGCACTAATAATCTTTTGTAAGTATTGTCTGATGCAAGAAGTATGATCAGCTGCTCCCAGAGCAGAAACTGGGCTCCTTTTGTACATGAAATGATCAATGGGTCTGTAAGAATATTTTGAGGCTGTGACTGACACAGTGAGGCCTTTATCTGCTTCACGTCTGTGTTATAATATTGGTCTACTTGTTAAAAGTCCAGCTAGTTAAACAACACATCACCTTGCCTCCATTAGCTGAATTTCAAACTTTATAGGAAGATTTTTTTTATTTTTTCCTTGTAACACACAAAAAAAGTCCTGTCTGACCCAAATACGGCTCGTAGTTGACTCAACCTGAAAAGTCACTTTGTGATGCATCTCCTGCTAACAAATTATACACTGATATCCTAAATGTGACAAAACCCAGACATTTGAAACGAAGACACTTTGGTATAAAGATAAGGCAAAGTCTGTGGATAGGTTTTTAATTAAAGAAAAAAGTGAAGAAAGCAGATCCTTTTGAACACGCAAACCCTTCCTGAAGTCATGAAGACTGTACACCTAGCTACACTTTCTGAGCATATTAATTGGAAATTTATTAAACCAGTTGGTTTAATAAAACACATTACTTCTATTTATAGATATTGCCTCTGTTTGACTTTGGATAGTCCAGTGTCAGCTGTGCTAGTCAGTGGATAGAGCAAAAAGTTATTCAAAGTACATAAACTTTATCAGTAAAATACAACCTCTTAAAATACACATTTTCTAACAGAAAGATGTAAAAATTAAGTGAAACTTCTGTGGCTATTAGAGCATCCCTGCACCCCAATACTGAAAAGATGTGTAGTCTTGATGATGGAAAGGGAGTTGTCTGCGCTACTATATGACTGCCTGTCCCTCAATAACTTCTAGGCATTATCAAAAGCTTTAGACAGAATTTGAAAGAGGCAGAAATTGAATTTTATCATAGTCTGATTAAATTTTATGACTGACATCTCCATCTTTCTTTTTGGTTACAGGACAATTTTATTCCAGCAGAAGTTCAAAATTTCGCTGACATTTATAATGCCAGTGAATTGCCATTAAATTTGAATTTTACTGGTTGTTTGAAAAGACATTCATAGGTGAAGTGGGTTTAACTCTCTTCATTCTACAGAGAAAAGTTCTTTTTCAATTTCCTAAAGATGCTCCTCTACCTTATAAAATTGGCAAATGCTACTAGCCATGCACAACTCTATCACTGCTGATGTAATATGAATGTTTTAGTGGGGTTATTAACCAACTACCCTCTCCATCTTTCATAAATCCAGATCAGACAGTATTCACTAGGGATAGACAAATGTCAGTATTCACAGCACAATTCCCCATGCAAAATCAAATAGAGATCCATTGCTTTTTCTACTGCTGCATGCAGAGAAAGGCCTGGCTGCAATACAGTAGAAACTTTTGGGTTTGAGTTCCAAAAAAAACAAAGAAATAGCTCCCATTTCTTCTTACGAGAAGAATAACCTGAATTACATGATTCACTTGCCAAGAGGATGAGAAACAATCAATATATCATGAGAATGAAGAACGCAGAAATCTCTTTTAACTCCTCTTTATGTTGCTGACAATATTTTTGCCTCTTCCAAAAAATTAGTATCTAAAGAATTCAAGTATTTTACCTACAGCATCTCCCATTAAAATGAAGTATTTGCATGTCAGGAGTCAGGAAATTAATTCTATTTCCTCCAGCAAAAAATGCAGAACCAAAGTAAACAGGCAAAAAATATTACTTGGGTAGCAGATGCCACTAGGTACTAGAAATCTGATATCCATCAAAACCTAGAGGAGTTTGATTTAAAGTGTCAAACACCTGCTTGAGAAGATGTAAAAAAGCCCCCAAAACTGGCACACAAAGAAATGTGTATAGTTTCCTGGTCATGAAGAGCATGTTTTACAAAATAATCATTTTCGCAGTGGCTATCAATCTTTTTCCAAACACTTTCTATAGTCATCCTTGCTAAATACTCAAGTGGGAATGTGCAGAACCTCAGCTACAGTTCATTTGGCATCAGAAAACGATAAAATACTTTTCTCCTCTTCACTAAAAAATGTGGATTAGCTATTCAATACAACCTATAAATATGATGATATTTAATCAGGAGTTTATCAAACAACTTAGAACAAAAGTGAGGTGTGGAGTACCTACTTAACAGCAGAGAAGAAGCAATGTAAGTATTATTGCTATAGAGGAGTAGAAAGGTAATTCCCTGAAATACACACAGATGGTCTTTTGACAAAGATAAAAATACAGCAAGATAGAAAAAAAAATTATGTTGTTTATGACACAAGGAATAACATACCAACCCAAATCACAATTAAAGGTTAAAATATGAGAAAAGACATGTGATTTGGGCATTATTCCCCAATAAACCTATTACATCTCTTTTCTGACACAGGCAAATGCCATAAGGAAATGTAACTAGTCCCTTTTCTCATTAGGTCCTTACCTTCAAGATAGAGATTGTGACTCTTAAATGTCTTTAAATGCATAGGGTAAACTTTATAAACTATAAATATATCATAAATGCATGGGTTGAATCTGACTATGAAGCATATGTGCATCTGCCTGTTCATGCAGCCTTTTAAAAAAACCCCTGGATCTGACACAGTGGGAAAAGGCCTTGGTGCATCAGGAGGAATGGACTTGGCAAGAGGAAAAGTGACCCAATCTGTATATGATAAAAATAATGTTTTCTTGATTTCTGTAGTTCACTTCACCTTGTGTTTAATCATATAAACTTAATGGAAACTGTGTATAAATTTTAAAAATATATATGTGAAAAAACATGAAGTTACGCAACTGCATTGGAAGTGTCTGGTTGTTAAGATGCTTTTGGATGGGAATGATCATTGAATAATTATAAGCAATTGGAGAAGTTTATTACAAAATTACATTGACTTTTGCTTCCTAGTAATTTCCTAGCTTTCTTTTTTTCTTTTCTTTGATACACAAAGGAAACTCAGCTGCTTAAACTCACATCATTCATTAGGCTGTGGTTAGACTCTCACTGGAAGAAGATCTCTCCACATAGTGTGGAAAGCAGGAAAAAAAGTAAAAAAAGAGGAAGATTATTACTTAAGTAACAGGGGCTACCTCTTTAAAATGAATTTTCCCTTCCATTTCTCTTCACTACTTGTGAATATTAACAATGGAATAAAACCACTGTCAAATAAGTCAGTTTTATTTAGTTACATAAAACCTGGAAACAAAATGTCTACAGTGATAGAAAGAAATAACATTATTTGGAATAGAGACATTTAGTCTTGCATAACTGCATAACATTTCTCTGAACAAAGTAGTAAGATTAGTTTTTATGGTTTCCCATATTTACACACAATTTAATCTGGAATTAAGAACAGCTTTAAAAATAGTTGGAAAATGCTCACTGTAAAGAGTTTTCCAAGATTTTCTGCTCACTTTCAGATGACATATTTTGCAGTCTATGTTTTTATTCCTCCTTTGTTGCCACAGTGGAATTTACCAGTGCTTGTGGCTCATGCTAGCTATGGCATTTTTTGCAAATATGATCCTGCAACAACATCATATAGAGAAAAGAGTAGGTGCTTATGTGAGGTGTCATCAATTACTCACCAAGGTCACCGCATGCTGTATTCTCTGGGAATCATATTATAGGCACTCTTCTGTAGCCTGAAGGAAAAGATACTGAATTATCATAATCTTTTTTCAAAATAACATTCTGATTATTTTTGACCCAAGTTAATATTCAGTCTAAAGATGCCAAGAAGAGAGATGATTTCAATTTAAACTCTATTTAGCCCAGTGCAAGAGAAAGATACAAAATGACCGACATCCATTGGGTAATAATTTAAGCATGCTCTGCAGTTTAAAAATTAATGTAGTGTCGTGTACTAACATCAATATTACTTTTTGTTTTAAATTAAAAAAATAAGGTGACTAATACTAGTTTGAGAGGTATATAGATCAAGTCAAAATAACTTGCTGTTCTCATCCTGTTGACCACAGAAAACTCTGGGGGGCTACACGTGAGCTACAGAACAACAGCAAGATATGTGTCTGCCTCTGCCTGCATGCCATCAAACAAACTAGCAAGCAAACAATCAAAGAATCAAAAAACATCCCACAACAGGTAGCCTAGCTTGTTTGTAGAAGAGAACTATTCGTTTGTAGAAGAAAACAAAACTATGGCAGCCAACATTGCACAAGACGGTTGAGGGACTACTAAAAGAAATTATTAGGTTCATGAAAAAAGTCTGTGAAATACAGAATCTAGAGGCTTTCATCACTAAAGAGACATATTTAATGTAGTCCTTAGAAGAGAACACGTCTAAATGGCAAAGAATTAACTCAAGTATCTTAGCATCTCATCCACAACACAAAAAAGTAACTGTAGTGCAAAATAGAACCTTTATGGGACTGATGGCTGCCTGTGCATTTACAGCTGGATTGGTTCTTGGTTTGGTTTGAGATGTGTCCCCTGGAGATCTGGTCCTGCTGTAGGTCCATGAAAGGTATATTGATAAGTAAGAAGTGAGCGTTTTCTTTTGACTGTCAGCCATGAAATGTCTGATAGACCAAACTAATAAACCATCCTGGCTTACACTAGCACCCCCTGATACTGCAACACAATGCCAGGCACAACCACAGTATTCTGATGCCAAAAAAAGAGGCAGTTTTGTTTTTAGTATGTGTATGAAATTCAGCCCTGCAAACAAAATGGTGAAAGGCATTATCTTGCTCTTATGCCTTTAAGCAGACTAAAAAATAATCACCAGGTCAGCTGACCAGCTCTTTCCAAATATGCAAGAGTGCTCTTAAGTGCTGCACTTAAGATGTTGGTCAATATGGAACATGGACAAGTTAACATCAATGAAATCAAGCAAAGTTCCTTCTCAGGAGCCTTTGAGTGCACCACTGTGTTCTGCTTATTCAAGTGAAAGCACTCCAGTCAGTAGCACTAAAAAGAAAAGGAAACCCAGAAATTCAAACCTGATTAATAAGGGAGAGAGGAGGGGGAAGGAAGGAAGGAAGGAAGGAAGGAAGGAAGGAAGGAAGGAAGGAAAGAAGAAAGGAAGGAAGGAAAGAAAGGAAAGGAAGGAAAG